>APFE030586954.1:39500-104337 GCA_000404065.3 Pinus taeda
GCAACCAAGGCATCTGCCTTTCCTTTCACCCTTAGATCCGAACTTCCCATTGAAGTGATATTTAGGTAGGCCATCAAAAGCTTCTGCTGAACCATTCTGATAATGTTCTCTACTTCGATTTCACCCTAGGTGAATTTGAAGAGGGATGAGGAATCCACTGATCCTTTTGTTCTTTCCCAACTGTCTTTGGTGATTGCTCTTTCACTCTTGCTTGGGCTTTGTCTTAACCTCACCTCTGATACCATGTTAATTTTAGGTATGTTCTATGCTTAGAGCAATTTATTTTAATTTTCACAGTTAGCTCAATATCTTTTCCAAATTAGCAATCACATCAGCATTAAAGTACACTGCAAATAGAACATAAACACAAATTGCAGAAGACAAGCCACGACAAGAGGACACAAGATGTGGCGTTAGCCAGGGACAGACCCCAATGTGGGGAAACCGTTGATCAATTCTTCTTATATGTTCTTCAATAGTTTAGCACACAGAGAGAGAGAGATAGTACATTTACAACAGAAGTCAACACTTTAACTTATCTAGATAAGAGCATAGATCATCTCTAAGAAGATGATACATAAGATCAGTTGAAGACATGTTGCTTCAATTGATTCTCCAAGGTGACTCCTTCACCTATCATCGTGCTGCATCTCGTCATCATGCTGCACCTCACCATGCGGCACCATGCTACACCTATCATCACAATGTTGCATCTTATCATGCTTCATCAATCATGACAGTACCCATCACTGTACTACATCATGTATCATCATATGCCATTGTTGCACCTTGTTTTGCCACCATGTGCTTGCTGCACCTTGCTTACCATACTGTTGTCCCAATTGCTATTGCAGCACCATGTCTTGTTGTTGTCCCAATTGCTATTGCAGCACCATGTCTTGTTGTTGTCCCAATTGCTATTGCAGCACTATGTCTTGTTGTTGTCCCAATTGCTATTGCAGGACCATGTCTTGTTGTTGTCCCAACAGCTATTTGGACAACCTTCACAACTTCTATCCCAAGGCTATGATCACCCTTCCCCCGCATTCCTAAACCACACGTTGGCTTGTTATACCCAACAATCACAACTAGCCCTTACGCCCTCACAACTAGCCCTTACGCCCTCCTTATTAGCCTTAACGTAGACCTGAAGGTGTATAAGGGACTACGGCTTGCTACAGCAAGCCTACCCCTTGTTGTGGTTAGAGCTTTCATTCTTCCATACACTGTGTTAAGGTTCTAGGGCATCCATTTAGGGTAGAGACCCTTTTATAATCTGTGTTGAGGGCTTACATTGCTACCCTTCTTGACTCTGTATACCTCTTCATAGGTTATGTTAGGGCTTCTCCAAAGGGCAGCATTTGGGCTTCTCCATACGGCAGCATTAGCTCTTCTCCATAGGGCAGAGTTAGGGCTTCTCCATAGGGCAACGTTTAGATCTCTCCTCTATAACTGCGTTGAAAGCTAGATCATCCTCCTTAGGACAGCGTTAGGGCTACTTCCTCCTAGATTTCTCCCACACTAAAACCCAAGACAAGTGGAGAGAAATCAAGAGAGAAGTTGTGTGTAAAATGACTCTCAAGTCATCTCCTTTTATACTAAAATGTTGAGCATATGAGAGGTTTATTTGGTTGTTGGCCGACCTTGACGAATTGCCTTATAACACAAATAAATTCATAACTCCATGAATACTTAACGAAATCAGATGATCTTTAGATCAATCCTACACCTCTCGATGAGAGGGATCCAAGAAAAATATTAGTTGCCATAAATAAGATGACCCACATGGAGTTTGGCCCTAGTTGCCAATTTTAACAATATTCTCCATGTGCCATGTACTATGGCTAGGGCTAACAGTCGTAAGCCTAGTAAAAGCACTAGTAAGGAGAATGGTAGATTGGATAAGCATCTGGGACCAATATTCTTTGAGGATTTGTACTTTGGCCAGGACTAACCGTTGTAAGTCAAGTACATTAATCCAAGATAAGAATAGTCTTGAGGACCGATATTTCCTAGTGTCAAATATTGTGAGAATGGATTAGGAAATAGTCCTATGAGGACATACCTAGTGAACACTCGGGTGGGGTACGCGCCTAAGAGGTGGTGGTATCCAAATTTATGCCTCCAAGCATTGTGCTTGGTGAGATAGAACTTGTTAGTCAAGGCCTTGCTATTTTGACAATGTTAGCTATGATGATGTAAGTGATCATTGATGCTTATCAATCCAGATCCTTTCTTATATGAATATTTCAACTTGAGAGAGTATCATGTTGTGTCATTATGAATACCTCCCTAGTTAAAAGGGAGTGTTGAAAAATGTATCTAGTGTCGGTCTTCATAATGTAATAAAATGTAATTTTTATCATATTTATTATATTCATTATTATTATTTTATTTTGGTCAAAGTATGTTCTTCATGCTTATAGAGTAAAAAATAAATTATTTTGAGTGAAAAGAAATGTATTTGAGTCAAGTCCCATTTTGATTTTTGTAAAGAAAAAAAGAAGAAATTTATATTGAGTCAAAGTCCACCAAAATTGTGAAGTCAACCCTCCTTGGAAGAATGTCGGCCGGTGCCTCCAAAAGCCACCCATTTGACCTCATGAACACATATATAAAAAGGACAGTTTGATCACTTTGAAAGATACTCGATTATCATCATCATACATATCTTCCGCACCTAACTAATGAAGAAAAGGGACGAAGAAGAAGGGAAGGAAGAACTTGCACAAGAGGAAGAATTTCTGTGAGCAAAGACCGAAGTTCTGATCTAGTTGCAGACCCAACATTTCAGGAACGAGATTTCAGGATGGCCCGAAAATTCAGGAGCAAAATTTCAGAAAGACCAATTTGACCTATGTTGACTTTTGACTTTGGCGGTGACTCGGAGGAGGGCTGAACTTGGAGTTTTGGGCTTTGGTTTTGGATATCTCATTTTGATCTGATTCTATAAAAGAAGGATTGTTGTTGGGTTTTTCCCCTTTGTGGGGTTTTGCCCTGGCTTGGAGCCTAATTTCTGGTCTCTCTTGCCTTTTTGCACTATGATCTTTATTTTCTTGCCTTGAATGGTAATTGCTTGATGAATAATACAAGAAAAACAAGATAACATTAAATAACTTCACAAGTAATTATGATATTAAGAAATCCCCCCTTGCCTTGGAATTTCAACCAAAAAAATCTCAACAGAAATATAGCACATTCTCAAAATTATGATAGACATATCCAAAATCGTAAACAGCAATTTCTCATCTAATATACTTGGTTTTCCCAATATAGTTGGGAAGAGAGGAAGAGGATGCAAGAGTTAAAAAATGAAAAAAATATGCCAACCACATTTGAATATGAAAAAGAAAACAGTAAAACATGCTCATCTTTGGGACAGAGATATTGATTGAATGTCATTGAGGGAAGATAGATTAAAACATCTTCATTGCTTCTGCATCAAAATCACAAGACATAAATAGTTATTTCTCTAGCATGTCTGCACTTGGAACAAATCTTGGAATGACATCGTCCTGTAATTGATCAAGGAGAAATGCATAACAAAACTAGAGCAATAATCATATGCTATAACTGGTTTTAGAAATCAATAGTGCCCCAAAAAATGAAGAAAAACTAGTCTAGAATTTTCCTAGTCTTTAAGAAACGTTTTGATGGTTCTTTTTGGAGCAATAAATTGAACCAACTGGGACTTGAAGGGATGTTTATCAACTCGCTTAGGTATTTATATATACCTCTGAAAAATCTAGCATACATGGTAATTATCTTCAGTGGTAGTGTGGCAATGACAAGAAACATAAAGATTCGCAGATATCCAAGTATGTATCCAAAGTGGTGTTCCCATCAGCCAAAAAGCAAAAACCAATTTCTTGCTATTAGTTGTTCCTTTCATTCAGTTTCCCTTCTTTTTGCATCACCTACTTGACCTATAAGCGCCTCTATTAGGCTGTAATAAAGGTTGTTCAGTGTGCGGCTTTGTCATCATGTACGTTCTGGTAAACATCTTGCAGGATACAGTTTCAGTTGAGTATATAGCCTGCCTTGTTTTTTTCCAGAGTCAATATCTCTACGTTGCATAGATCTCCTCTATCTAAGAGTGCAATATATCACCGGCTATAAATGTGTGAACCCTGTTGTGTATCTCAATCCAGCTGTAACCGGGGACTTTACTGACCATTTTCTCTTTCTTCATTGTTCTTATCTTTGCTTCGTCGTCCCACCTACCAGCTAATGCATACATATTTGACAGCACCACATATGATGTAGCATTTTGTGGTTCCAACTCAAAAAGTTGGTCTGCTGCATACTTAGCAAGATCCACATTTGAATGGATTTTGCAGGAACCAAGCAGGGCACCCCACACAGCAGCATGGGGTTTGAATGGCATCTTGTGGATGAAATCCAAGGCCTCATTTAGAAGCCCTGCACGGGCAAGAAGATCCACCATACAAGCATAGTGATCAGCTCTGGGTGTAATGCAATATTGTCGAATCATGGAATTAAAGTACTGCCAGCCTTCGTTCACTAGTCCTGCATGAGAACACGCAGACAATACACCCAGAAAGGTAATGCCATTGGGTTCCAAGCCTGTTTGTTCAAATTGCTCTATGAGTTCAAGCACCACCTTCCCATGCCCATGCTGGGCAAATCCTACAATTAGTGAATTCCATGACACTACATCTCTCTCAGGCATTTTGTCAAAAACCTGGACAGCATCCCCCATGCTTCCGCATTTACCATACATTGCAATAACGGAATTATTAACACAGACATCCAGCTCAAATTCTGATTTTACAATATGAGCATGCACCTGCTGGCCCGTACCTAAAAGTACTAGGCTAGCCAGTGCACTGATAGCACTGGTAAAGGTTGGCTGAATTGGCTTCATGCCTGTGCGTTGCATTTGGACAAAGAGTTTAAGAGCTTCCTCGCCCTGCTTGGTCTGCTCATATCCTGAAATCATTGCAGTCCACGAGACAACATCCTGGTTAGGCATCCTCTCAAACAGGCAGCATGCTTCATCTATCCTGTAACTCTGAAAATATCCTGAAATCATGGTAGTCCATGAAAATACATCTCGATCAGGCATTCTGTCGAACATATGGTGAGCATCTTCCATCCTCCCACTTTGAGTATGTCCTGCAAGCATAGCATTCCAGGATACCATATCTCGTTCAGTCATTTGTTCAAAAACTCGCTGTGCATCATCAGTACTACCACATTTAGCATACATCGTAATAAGAGAATTTTGCAAAATGACATCGAAATCAAATCCCATTATGATAGTGAGGGCATGCACCTGATATCCATGCTCTAGTATCGCCAAACAGGCACAGGCGTTTACCCCACTGGTTAAAGTACACAGATTTGGTTTCACTGACGTTTGCTGCATTTCCAAAAAGAGCCTCAAGGCTTTATCCCCGTGGCCATTCTGGGCATATCCTGCAATCATCGCAGTCCAGGAGATCACATTTCGCTCGGTCATTTTGTCAAACATATAACGCGCATCCTTCATTCTACCAATTTGAGAATACCCTGAAACCATTGTAGTCCATGTAATTACATTCCGTTTAGGCATTTTGTCAAACATAACTTGTGCATCCTCCATTCTGCCATTTTCCACATAAGCGTTGATCATAGCATTCCATGAAACCAAATCTCGTTCAGGCATTCTGTCAAACAAATGTCGTGCATCTTCTGTTTTTCCCTTAACCCCAAACCCAGCTATCATCGTAGTCCAAGAGACCCTATTCCGCTGTGGCATTTTGTTAAACAGATCGAAAGCCTCCTCAATTCGTCCATTCTGTATGCAACCCTTAATCATAGCATTCCATGAGACAACATTGCGTTCAGGCATGTTGTTGAACATTGTCCGAGCTTCGTCCATCCTGCCGTTCTGGGCATATCCTGTAAGCATTGCTGTCCACGAAACAACGTCGCGCTGAGGCATTCTGTCAAACACATGGCGTGCATCTTCCACTCTTCCTTCTTGACAATATCCCGTGATTGTGGAATTGCAGGAGACCACATTTCCAAGCTTAACCCAAGAATTTCTATTGTTTTCGCTTTTATAGATTAGTGCTTTTCTTTGCTTTTGTTTGCACTGGAGGGCGCTTAAATGTCGAGCATAAGATAGCTTTCTCTTGTTGAGTACAGAAAATTTGGAAAACCTGAATATACCAAGACGAGGGCAAGGAAGGAGGAAGATGATCATCGTTTATGTTAATGCCATTTAGTTGACATTCCATGACAAAATTCCAGATTCCGAAGGCTTACAGTACTTCTTCGTCCTTCAATGAGTACCAAAGATTAAAAATCCTTCTACTCTCGCGGTTGATCTCATTGCTCAGATTTGTTTAGTGCAAATATTCGTTCATATATATGTTATTATTTTTATTTTAAATTGTGGAGTGTGATTTTTTCCATAAGTGGGGAAAATTTATCGTCACTTAAACTCAGTTGTTAAATCAGCACGGAAGCCAATTATTTCTTGTTGTTTTTAACTAATTTTGCTTGACTCATCAGAAAACCATGTTATCTGGAATAACTGCTGATGGTCCGTAAGGGGCAAGCTTTCACTCCTGCAGGATCTCTCTGGGTTTTGGGTTGTTAACTTGTTCCCTGTAGGATGCCTCTGAGTTTTGGGTTGTTGAATACGAGCTCTTAGCCAAGCAAAAACAATGATAAGGCATACTACAGCCTGCCTGATGCCTCTGGATTTTTGGTTGTTAACTTGTTTCTTGTCAGATGTGGGTTTTGGATTGTTAACTTGTTTCCTTAGGTCAGAAAAATACAAACTTTTAGTGAAACAAAAATAATGATAAAACATGCGATTTTTTTTGTTTTATAAATAAATATTATATATAGAGCATATTCTAATATTCAAATTGTTTTTTTTCTTATAAAAAAAACAAACAAAACTGCACTCCTAATTATATAATTAACATGCCTAATCTCTCAAACAAACAAAAATCATACATTTAATTTGCTTATTATTTTAAAATTAAATTATGTAAAAATCATTTTTGTTTAATCTTTGCAATAAAGGTAATTGACTTTATAAAATGATACATTTAATTTGCTTATTATTTTAAAATTAAACTATGTAAAAATTATTTTAGTTAATCCTTGCAATAAAGGTAATTGACTTTGGAATGCTATAATTTTCTATAAAATGTAATATTTATGAGATTATTGTAAATAAAGATTTTGTCCTAGGTAGTTGGGACGGTGCAATATTGCCCTCTCTACCTGGGTTTCCACCTGGGTTCGAAACACGCATTACATGTTGGGTTGTGTTTCGCAACGTTTGTAAGGCATTGCTAGGTCGTTGTCAACAACATATGTATGGATTATGGAAATCCCCTTCTTCAAAGGGGATTTCCCCTCCTAAAAAATAATAATAATAATAAATATTTTTCATAAATGAAATTACAATTTTTCTATTGGCTAAAATACTTGAAAAAACTAACTATCCGTGGTTATATGTGATAGTGAAAAAAAAATGAAAAATAATTAAAAAAAATAAAATTAAAAAGCCAAGTGGCCTATGACAAGTGTATGTGTTTTTGTGACAAAATGTATTTGAAAATAATAATAAAAAGCAAAACATGAGTCTTGCATTTTGTGAAGTTAGAAATGAAATGGTGTCACAATGACATGTTTATTCGAGACTATACATATTCTTGTTAATAAAAATTATTGTTTCAAGCAGAGCATTGATGATAAAATCTTTCGGTCAGAGTTCATTGAAACCAAAATTTAATTAAAGGAAAACTATGTGCCATTTCACTTGATGTTTGGGAGTGAATAATGGAATTTAATTAAAAAAAATTGTATTCTACACATTTAAGAACATTGATGATCAAATCCCACTGCTAATTTGCAGTAGTGTTAACACATCTTGAACATTCAATATATTACCTCGATTATAGAGGGGACATTTTGGGATTCATCCTATAAACTTGGCATTGAGAATTGGATGTGCATTTGTTGAGTCCATTGGTGATGTAGTATTTTGCAAAGAGCTGTGAAACTTGTCATGAGGTGGAGTTATAGAAAAGCATGAAGAATAATACAAAGATTAAAGTGTGTGAAATAGTGGGCAAAACAAGAAAAATATAGAGCAGTGAAACCGATAAGTACATATGTTTTCGTTTACAAACCATTTATTTCAATGTGTTTCGAGATGAATCATATTTTGTTGGGTATTTTTGTGTTTTGTTTTTCCTTTGTTTACATGTGTTTGTTAGTTTGTATGTTTCAAGTTACATGTATTTGGTTGGCTTAACAATATGCATTTCTTTTGTTTTTGTTTCAAGTTATATGCATTTGATGGGCTTAACAATCTGCTTCCATGAAGTACAAAGCAACAAGTCAATGTCGTAAAATCTGAAGCAAGAATTCAGTTGACAATTATATAATATAGTCGTAGTCTAAGTGATCTTACTAGTAGGTCTTACATGCATTTATTAGTTTGTGTGTTTCAAGTTGGTTTCACAATTTGCATTCGTTTATATGTTCATGGATTTGGTGGGCTTAATAGTCTACTTTCGTGGAGTGTGAAGCAACAATTTAGTTAATAGTAATACAATAAAATAAATTATGAAGCAACAATTCAATTAACATTAATATACTATAGTCATAGTTTAAGCGACCTTAGTAGGTCTTATTCTTTGTTTTGATATGTGTGTCTTGTGATGTTGTATGTTAGACATTCATGTCTTCTTAGGCAATTACGTTAGGGTTGGTAAGAGTTTTCAAAGCGGGCCACAATTTATAAAACTCTTGTGGCATGACTTGAAATCTTTAGCTATGTATTGTAAGACTTTCCCATATTTCGCTTTCAGTTAACTGCACCAGGCTTGCGTGGAGGAAATGTGTGGCTTCAAGAACTAAATGTTTTATGTTTTTGTTTGTGGTTACGGACATGCCCACCAAGTAGGTGGCAGTGACCTAGTCGCTTCAAGTAATCCTACTGAGGCTAGCAAAATGGATTGAGACAACGTTTGGTGTTGTGTGTAGCAATTATATGATGTTGAACTAATAGGATGATACCAATCATTAAATTATTTCAAACAAGTGAAAAAGAAATAAATTTGAAATGCATGAATGGAAGTAACTTGTTACTGATATATGAAATTATTAACTTTCATTTGATAATTGCATTTTAGCTATATGCCTTATGTTTTCTCCTGGTTTATGTATCTTACAATTGTATGTTAAAAAGTCATGCTTTATTAGGTAATTGTGTTAGATTTGGTAATATTTTTTGAAGCATTTCAATTTGTAATCCCCCTTTCAGTATTGAAATTACCAGGTACCAAGGCTATGAATTCATAACTGATAGGCCATGCTCTAACTTTCAATTGTGACGTATTTACCATTTTTACAAGGATTTTAACTCTCCAATTTAACAGGCAAAGCTCATCTTCATTTGTATCCATGTAATGGAAAAAGGAATTATATAACTAGAGAAATAATTAGACCTAAGTCGAGATATCTGAGCCATCCTTTTCAATACGATTATAGATTCAATATTTTCTTTTGGGCTCACCTTGTGCGAAGTAGTGGAACTTAACCTTTTATGTCTGCGGTTTTGTACATAGTTTAGTTTCACACTTGATTTTGTTGCACACATTCGAATTTTACACATCGTTGGTCCGTGTAGGCCTTAATTACGCATGGTTTAGCTAGAGTGATAATTTCCAATATGATTATAAATTCAATATTTGTTGTTGGACTCACCTTGTGCGAAGCAATGGAACTTACCCTTTTATGTCTGCACTTTTGCACATAGTTTAGTCTTGCACATGTCTTTGTTTCACATAGATTTGAGTTCTATAGGTCTTTGTTCTGTACATACTTTAACTGTGTACATTTTAGCTAGAGTGAAAGAATAATATTGTATGCTAGAGATTCATGCATTATTAGGTGATTGTGTTAGACTTAGTTTGTGTTTGAACTTGGCTTTACAATGTGTATTTGTTTGTGTGTTTCAAGTTACATGGCTTTGGTGGGCTTAAAAGTATGCTTTTGTGGACTATGAAGCAAGAATTTAGTTGAAAGTAATACAATAACATAAATTATGAAGCAACAATTCAGTTAACATTAATACAATATAATCATAGTCTAAGTGACCTTAATAATAGGAGTTACTCTTTGTTCTGATGTGTGTCTTGTGATTGTTGTATGTTATAAATTCATGTCTTATTGGGTAAATATGTTAGGGTTGGTAATAGTTTTCGAAGCAAGAAACACGTTATAAAACTCCCACGGCGCAAGGTGAAATCTTCCATTATGTATTGTAATACTTTCTCGTATTTCACTTTCAGATAATCACATCAGGCTCTGCTGGAAGAGATGTGTGGATTCAAGAACTAAAATGCTTCCATCTCTTTCAATTTTATGATTTTGTTTCTATTTGTGACTATGGACATGGTCACTAAGTAGGTGAAAACAACCTAGTCGCCTTTAACTAACCCTATCGAGGCTAGTGGAATGGACTGTGATGGCTCCTCGTGTTGTGTGTTGTGTGTACATATATAAATATAACAATTATATGGTGTTGAACTAATAGGATGATACCAAACATTAAATTATGTCACACATGTGAAAAAGAAATACATTTTGAAGTTCATGAATGAGAAAAACTCGAAACTGATATCTAAAATTGTTAACTTTCTTTTGATAATTGCATTATTACTATCTTATGCCTTGTCCTTATTTATGTATCTTACAATTATATGTTAAACATTCATGTTTTCTTAGGTAATTATGTTAGAGTTTCTAAGATTTTTTGAAGCATTTCAATCCATGGTCCCCCTTTCAGTATTGAAATTACCATGTACCAAGGCTACTAATTCATAACTAAAAGGCCATTCTCTAACTTTCAATTCTCACTTTGATTTATCACTTTTACAAGGGTTTTAACTCTCCAATTTACTAGGTGAAAGTCTTCTTCATTTGTCTGCACATAATGCAAAAAGGAATTTTATGATTAGAGAAATCATTGCACCGAAGTCTAGATATTGAGGCCACATTTTTCAATAGATTCAATGTTTTTTTTTAGTTCACCTTGTGCGGAGCAATAAAACTTAGGACTTTGTGTCCACACTTCCACACATACTTTAGTTATGCACTTGATTTTGTTCTACACATTTTAGTTATGCACTTCTTTGTTCCATACAGACTTTAATTGTGCACACTTTAGCTAGAGTGATCATTTCCAATACATTTATAGATTCAATATTTTCTTTTGGGTCTGACCTTGTGCAAAGCAATGGAACTTACCATTCTATGCATGTACTTTCACACATACTTTAGTTCTGCACATGTCTTTTTTTCGCACATATTCCAATTCTGCAAGGCTTTGTTCCATATAGACTTTAATAGTGTACAATTTAGCTAGAGTGAAAGTATAATCTTGTATGCTAGAGGTTCAGGCATTCTTAGGTAATTGTGTTAAACTTGGTAAGATATCTAGACCTAAGTATAGATATCTAGGCCATTTTTACAATCCAATTATGTATTCAATATTTCCTTTTGGTCTTGTCTTATGCGGATTAGCGTAGCCTACCATTTTATCTTTGCACTTGCACACAAATTTTAGTTTTGCACGTGTTTGTTTCACATAGATTTTAGTTCCACACGTATTTGTTCTTAACTCTCCAATTTCCTAGGTGAAGATCATCTTCATTTCTCTCCATGTAAGGTGAAAAGGAAGTTTCTGACTAGAGAAATCTTTACACATGTCTAGATATCTGGACCGCGATTTCCAATATTTGCTTTTGGGCTCATATTGTGTGGAGCATTGAAACTTACCCTTTTATGTTTTCACTTCCACATATACTTTAGTTTCATAAATGTCTTTGTTCTGCACATATTTCATCTCGGCACATCTTTGTTTCGTAGAGACTTTAACTATGCATAAAGTTTGGGTAGAGTGACTATAATCTTGTATACTACAGATTCATGCAATCTTAGCTAATTGCATTAGACTTGGTAGTCACATTATTTCATTCAATGTAGTCACATTCTTCTTTGCAAAGAAATAAAACCCCAAATAGTCTGGCAGCAGGAAAAACCCCCTTTATTTTATCATATGTTTCAATTTTTATCATATTTTTTTGGTTTTTTTTGTGTGTGTTTTCTCTATTTAGATGGATTTGTTAGTTCTTGTGCTTTTAGTTACATGCTGCAAAGATTTATAAAACTCTTTAGTCATTTAACATCATACGAAGAGTTGTGGAACTTGCTATGAAGTAGAGTTGTAGAAATTCTAAAAAGAAAAAAGATTGCAATGATTAAAGTCTATGAAATCATCAACACAACAAAAAAATACACAATTGTCAAATTGGTAAGTACATCCTATTTTTATGCTTTCCGTGCTTTGATTTTTGTTTGCAAAGCATTAATTTTCAATGTGTTTCAAGTTCAATCATATTTTCCTAGTTTTTTGGTGCTCTGTTATTACTCTATGTACACACATCTCTTAGATTGTGTGTTCTAAGCTACATGCATTTGGTTGTCTTAACAATATGCATTTTTTAGTTTTTGTGTTTCAAGTTACACGTATTTAGTTGGCTCAACAATCTATTTGCATGAGGTATGAAGCAACAATCTACTTATTGCATAGATGTAATATAATGCAAACAAGTGAAGAAAACAAATAAATTTGAAATCCATAAAGTTACATGAAATTGTTGTTAGTAATCAAAGAGAATCTGGAAAGAAGTAGAATAGTCCTTGACTATTTGATTCTCCATCAACTACAAACTATGCAAAAAAATGATAATATTGGGACATCAAATGTCTGTCCATTATTGTTTGAATATGTCTGAATCATACAAAAGAATTAGATATTTGATGGCATTTAGTTTGGCTTCTCAAATGCCTAGACAAAATTATTCAAATGCAAAATGGCAGTAACATGAAACTATTATCTAAAACTATTATGTTTTTTAGCCATTATTGCATTATTTTATTACTTACAAAAAAGATAATATGATTTGTTGTTAATTTATTTAAGACAACCTTATAATTTATAATTTACAGCTGAGTGTAGCTACTTTGGGGTCTATATTTGTCTTATGTGCATCCAAGTAGTTTCATTTTTCTCCACGTAATGCAAGAAGATATTCTACAACTAGAGAAATCATTATCCTCAAGTATAAATATTTGGTTGCTTTCCCAACATGATTATAATTAAATATTTCCTTTTGGCCACACTTTCTATGGAGTAATGAAACTTACCCTTGAATGTGTACTCCTGCACATTCCTTTGTTCGGCATAGACTTTATCTAGATTCATAAGTATTCCTGATTTGGCAATATTGCTATGTCTAAAACTATTGGAAGGCATGTGAGGATGTATATCATATGCTAAGAGAAATTGGCTTGCTCATTATAAACACTTTCTAGCTGACTACTCTTGGATAGTTCTGTAGTCACTTATGTTAGTGGTTCATAAATACACATGGCAATGCATCATGCAAAGACATTACCCCTAAACTAGATTCGCAGGATGAGTCAAGTGGTGAAGCCAAGTGGTTTATTTATTATCACTAGTCACAACTACCATAGTGGCCCTTCAATCTAATCATAATCAAATATAGAGACTCACAAAAGGCTTGGTAATGTATCATTCGATTTCAGGAGGTTGAATACAAGATGTGTATGCTTTTTTAGCTGATTTTTTTAAAGTGAGTATTGTAGGAGTCAGGAACCCATTATCCAAGCATTTTGTTGACAAAGACTTACAAAACAAAAAGTATCTAAAGCTGAAACCAACCTTGTGTTTCATTTCCTCTACGCATAGTGAACCATGAAACTCAAATGAAAGAATGAGAAATTAACTGAATTAGTTACTAGTAAGGCGTTTTATCCAAGTTTTGTATTTGAGACTAAGGAGGGAAGGGCACGTGGGCCTCGTGCAAGACTACACGTTGACTAACCCTCATATTTCGTTGTCTAATCATCTAGTTTAAGGTGATTTCAAATTATAATTATCATATTATTTATCTGTTTTAATCTTTTTTATATTTATAAAAATTTAAAGTGAGTTATTCAAATGCAAAATGACAATAATTTGAACTATCTTATGAACCTATTATCATTTTTAACCATTTTGCACTGTTTTATTACTTACAAAAAAGATAAATAATAATTTATGAGTTGTTGTTAATTTATTTATGACAATTTTATTATTTATAATTTACATCCAAGTGTAGCTACTTTAGGGTCTATATTTGTCTTCCATGCATCCAAGTAGCTTCATTTTTCTGCATGTAATGCAAGAAGATATTTTATGACTAAAAAAATCATTATACTCAAGTCTAAGTATGTGAGATGCTTTTCCGACACAATTATAATTAAATATTTTCTTTTGGGCTCACTTTGTGTGGAGCATTGAAACTTACCCTTATATGTGTACTCCCACACATGCCTTTGTTTTGTATAGACTTTAGCTAGTGTCACAAGTCTTCCTGATTCGACAATCTTGCTAGGTCTAAAATTACTAGAAGGAATGTGAGGATGTATGGCATATGCTAAGAGAAATGGGCTTGCTCGTTGTAAATGCTTGCTAGCTAGAAGTGACCCTTCAATCAAATCAAAATGAAATACAAAGATTCATAAAAGGCTCAGTAATGTATCATTCAGTTTTAGGAGGTTGAATATAGGATATGTGTGCTTTGTTAGCTAGCTTTTTTAAAGCAAATATTGAAAGAGTCAAGATCCCATTATGCATGCATTTTTTTAATGAAGCCTTACAAAACAAAGAGTATTTTAAGCCACAACCAATCTTGTGTTTCATTTCCTCTATGTAGAGTGAACCACAAAACTCAAATGAAAAGAATGAAAGAATAACCAAATTGGTTATTGGGAAGGGGTTTTATCCAAGTCCTACATTCGATACTAAGGGAAGGGCATGTGGGCCTCATGAAAGACTGCACGTTGACTAACCCTCACATTTCTTTGTCTAGTTGTCCAATTTAAGGCAATTTGAAGTAATAATTATATATTTCTTATTTGTTTTAATATTTTTTATATTTATAAAATTTGATGGTGAGATAAATTTAAGTTGTATTAAAACTAAGAAAAAATGTCTAAAACATGAAGTAGGGAAAATTAAACATTTTTCTGAAGCGCGAGCTATACATTTTTGTATCAATACCACTTTGCTTCTTATTTATTTCAAGATGGGAATAAATTTGAAATGCATCATTGCATCATCACTATATGTCTTATACTCCTTACACTTGGTAATATTTTTCGAAGTGTTAAAATATTCAATGCACCTTTCAATATTGAAATTAGTAGGTAACAAGGCTAGTAATTGATAATTGATAAACCACTCTCTAATACTCAAATTTCTCACTTTTATTCACAAATTTTACAAGTGTTTTAACTCTCAAATTTACCCGTTCAAGGCCATCTTTGTTTGTCTATAGGGAACACAAAAAGGAATTCTATAAATAGATAAATCATTACACCCAAGTTTAGATATATGTGTCACTTTTCCAATACGATTGATTCAATGTTGCCTTTCGGCTCACCTTGTGTGGAATAATGGAACTTACTCTTTTATTTCCACAATTTTGTACATACTTTAGTTCCGCACATGTCTTTGCTTTGCACAAATTTTAATTCCGCACAAGTCTTCATTCCATGCAGAATTCAACTCCGCACAAACTTTTGTTGGCATTATGGTGTGCATGGTTCTAGCTAGTTGATGTTGGCATTGGTTCATGATCAACACTCATGTTCGCATTGATAACAACCCTATGTATTCTAGTTGATGTTTGGATGCCTTCCTTGTAGCATGGTTGCAGCTAGTTGAGTTGGCATGGAGTTGGTTGTGTTGGCATTGATGTCAGCCTTGACGGTCAGATGATGGTAGTGGTGTCGTATGATGGCTTGATGGTTGATCTTGTGCTTCATGTTCATGACCTAGTGCAAGGCTAGAGACAACTTTGTTGCATTAGTGTGTTGGCTTGATGAGGATGTTGTTGAGGTGCTACAATGTGTTGCAATGGTGATTATAGGTTTGTTTAGATGTGTTACAGCTTGTGCAGGTGTTTTAGGAGAGTAGAGGACTTTTTGGTAGACAATTCAATCCTTGTTTGTTGGCTTCTTGGTCAACTTGGTAGTGGAACTTGGGAGACATGTTTGATCCATTTACATAAGTGTCACAAGGCTTGGAAGTGGTTTGGAGGCATGTACAAATGCTGGAGAAGGTGATCCATCAGGTGGTAGAGGTTCAGAGCCGAGGGTCTTATGCTTTTCTCCAAACACATGTAGATAGGCTTATGCATGTGGTTGAAAGGCTCCAACCGTTGGGAGATAGTTTTGTGTGTGCAGTTATAACTGAGAATTGCTAGTCTTGTGGGTGTGGTAATGACTTAACATGAGAATTCCTCTACATTCCTCACGCACATCTGGAGCATTTCAACTTGTATATTCGGGGAAGCTTCTAAATTAATTGGTAAAAGTCAGAAGTGGTTGATTAAGTCCTCTAATGGGTGTGAACACCTTTATTGCACAAGTAGTGATGATTATGGTTGAATTTCTTCAACTTTGTGCACCCTTGATCACAAGCCAAAAGTGGAATTCACCCCTAATGTTTTATATTCTTCATTTTGGAGTTGGGTGATGGTTGGTTCAGTGTGAGAGTGAGTTAGAGAAGGTTCCGTAGAGGAAATATGCTTCAAATCTAGTTGTGAGCATAGATACCTTTGTGTATGAGTGTAAATGGAAGTGTTGTAGCAGAAAGATGGAGCAGAGCATCAGTTTTCAATCAGATTCGTGGTTGTTGTATCAAAGTTTATTTGGAGGACATGGAGTAGAGTTTATGCTACTGGATGACTATATTATTGAGCATTGCATTTGTGCCACTATTTGTTGGAGTTGAGAGTATGCTATTTATGGTGCTTTTAATGTATTTTTGATGATGTCTTGTTGTTGGAGATCACATGCATAACTAAATCAAGTTGAGCAAAAAGTCTTGGGATACAGTTTGAAAATGAATGAAATTGAGGTCTACATAGTGTAGAGGAGTGATGACTTCATGAGAGTGGAGCAGTGATTTCAAAGCTTCATCGAAAGGAACAATTTCTCCATCCAATCAGAGTTGGATAGTCTAGTTGGAGTTGGTTGAGGATTGTTTATTGCGGTGGCCTTCAGTGGATGGTAGTCCATAGATTCGTGTGAGAACATAGTCTTCTAAGTTAATCAGTAGAATCGAGTCTCCTAGTCGATTGGTGTTGGCCTGTTGTATATGAGGTCGAGTCTCTTGATTGATGGGAGTTAGTCATCTATGTAAAAGACGTTATTTACTTAAGATAAGATTAAGAGAAATGCAATTGTAGAAAGGGTGGTTTTTCTCCCATAAGGGTGTCCACCAGATATCTTGTGTCTCATGTGCAATGATGTGATTGTTTGCATTATTTATGTTATTGCTTATGGTTTTTAGTTTCTACTCATATGGTGCACATATTATTATTTGTTATTAGTTGTTGGTTAATATATGTGTGATTCAATAAATATTTTTTTATTGGTAAAGATAAAAAAATAAATTGCACTACTGATTCAATCCCCTCTCTCAGTAGTGCTCAAAGGTTTCCAACAAGCTTAGCTAGAGTGACGAGTGTAATGTTGTATGTTAAAAATTTGTGTGTTCTTAGGTAATTGTGTTGATAATGTTTTTCAAAGCGAGGGACTTAGGGCGTGGGTCTAAGGAATGAACTATAAAGTCCCACTACACGATGTCAAATTTTTTCATTTATCATAATATTTTTATGTTTCTCACTTCCTGTTAACCGCACCCCATTGTCTTATTGTTAAGGCGTAAGAAGTTACAAGAAGTCCCATAATGGGACATGAAACTTTCTATTAAATGACATAGAATTCCTTATCTCATAGCTCATGTGCAAGAGAATTGTTGTTTAGAGCAAGCAACACAAATTTCTTCCTCAGTTATGGAAGTCCAGTCAGAATATATAGATTGTTTCATTGGAAAATTTGTAGGGAAAATAATTTTTATTTTCTTTTAAAGGGTCTAATTTAAGTAATTTTGAAATATGTATTCAACCTGAATTTCATTTTGCTATATGGAAAACATGCTTAAGGGTTAAAATTAAAAAAATGTAAGTTTTGTTAATGCAATATTAGAAATGCATACTGTTGAAGTCTGAAATTGTTCTCTTTTTGACAACCCTTTTTCCTCTCCTTTACCTTTTTATAACCATTTTGTTGCAGTTTCGGTCTAAACAAGGTCATCATAGACACACTCAAGCATCCAAAAGGTATTGCTCATTCATGTTTTAGAATCTATTGTTTCTTTGTGAAATATCATTAAAACATCTCTACAACTACAGAATCTTGCTCATTCAGCAGCTAATGTAGAATTATGCAACTATCTTCGTGGTTAGGCAAGTTTTAATGCATCAGAGGACGAATGAAAGGAACCAGTAGATGGAAATTGTTCTACACATGAATGTCCACATGTCTATATGATCTAGAAAAACACAAAGATCGAAATATTTAGAAGTCAAACCAGACATCAACTCTGGCTATGACATTCCAACGGTCAAGCAGATTTTGGCAGAAGATCGTGGAGAGATCAAGCGAGCATGGAAAGGATTCAGGAGCTGATGTGTTCGATCAGAATCCCTCATGACTTTCCATTTTAGTAGAAAATCATGAGGAGATACACTTTCAATTTAATATTACTACTTAGTTATCAGATTAGCTAAATTGCCTCTCATCATAGGACTCTTAAATCAGTTTTGATAAACAAATGTATAAAAAACCTTGAGGTGAAACAAAAAAGGATAGTAGTGGTTATTAAGAATGATTAATATAATACTCCATTTTTAATCAATGTGTGGTTAAGAAAGTTGATTGAATCAATGACGAAATTACACTCAACGGGAGGGTCCCCTGGAGAGTTGTAAGAGTAAATAGTTTCCTTTATACTGCAATTTCTTATTATTTTCCTTTCTGTCAATACGTTCACTTTTTTAGTAGTCTAATTCATTTTTTCTTGTGTCAATGGAGCACTCCTAAAAAACACCAAAAAAAAAATCAGAATGCATTTCATTCAGCAATTCAATTTCAAAACTCAATTAAATTTCGTGGATAATGAATATATGGTTTTCAAAGTTTATTAGCACACATTAGTAACCATTTGAAGCTGCAACCTAATATGATTTATTTCCTCTTTGCAAGTCATTTCCATTCTACAAATTAGCATTAACATCTCTTTTCTGCAATTAGTGTTAAGATTTCTTTTTTGCAAATAGTGTTAAGCCTTCTTTCCTGCAAATAGCAGTAGGATTTCTTTTATGCAAATTAGAAATAGACTTTTAATTCTGAAATTATAAAAATATGTGATGATCCATGTGGATATCAGTGGCCACCCGCCTATTCCACTTGGACCCCCACCATCATTTCTTTCAGTTTTTAAATTTCCTTAATTGTAGCACAATTTACTATTTTTGGCAGTGTTTTGGGTCTTGAACTTTTGGAGCTGTTTTGAGGCCCTAAACGACATTTTTTTTGGAAAATCACCATCATTGAATATAAGTTATCAACTTAGTATCTTTTTGTCAGCATTTTTAGTCCTCGGATATATCTTTCTAACGAGGTATCATATGCATCAAACGAAGATCGTATGCCAAAGTTACGACCCCGGGAAGTTGATGTACTAATTTACCCCAACGAGGCCCATAGTTTGGTATTTCATCTTCTAGGGTTAGGTTTTTAGATGTTCGGGGTTTTCCATTTGTTTAGTTCCAAAACTGCCTCTTTCTTAAGCAACTTTCTCATTCTTCTTCCTTTGCTTTTCCATGGAAAATGCATCCTAAATCATCAAAAGCCATTGCATATTGCCCCAAGGAGTATATTTCAGTTATTTATAAGTTATATTGCAATGTTTGTTATTTGAATAGGTTTTTGATTTTCAGCTACGGAACATAGCCACATTCCACAGCTAACTGGTTGTTCCGCAGCCATCTTCACACTTTTGTAGGTTACAGGTGTCAAGAGAGGAAACAGATCATATAGGTAGCTGGGAAAACGTCCGAGCATGGATGGTATCCTATCCATTTGACCAAGATCGATGAGGAGGACCCCGGTCAAAGGGGAGTCAACTGGAGAAACCTACAACAAGTAGAACTCTATTTTTGCACATTTCTTCGTGAATGAATCTGAGGCAGTCTCTTGAAGCCAAGGATGTCGTTTGCCACCTGCACAAACAGTATCCAACAGCCACTATTCAAAGATTTATGTTTCAAGGCAACCGAAGACAAAATTTCTGGATACATTATCTGTCTACGTGTTTGTTGTAGATGACTTCTCTCTTCAAACAATTGTATATTTTTCCTATAAATACCAGCGTTTAGAATGCAAAACAAGTTAATGTTTTTGCTAATGTAATAGTGCAATTTCGCTTTGTAGTGTGAGAAACTCAGTGCTCTGTTTTTAATATAGAAACTCTGTTTTTTTCAATGGATATCTGAAGCGTGTGAAGTGTTGATTCTGCGTTGCTAATCCTAGACCTTGCAGAGGGCCCCTGCATGGTCAAGGGTACATTTCATTACTGTACATTTTATTTTTGTTTGTCTTTCTCAGTTTGTGTGTTTTTCATAATCATTTTCTAACACTGTGTATATTGTAGCTTGTGTCATTTGTTTCCACTAACTCAGGGTAGTTGTATTCCAGCGTAGAGTAGTCCTGTAGTTTTCATTGCTCTCTAGTCTCTTAACTATAGTTTTGAAATTGATGTCAGTAGCATAATTCGATTTATTTCATCTGTTGTTCCTTAGTTTCTAGATTTTAAATCAAGTTGTTCAATGCCTTTTTCTTATCAGTGTAGTCAATTATGATATAAATGAATGTTTCCAAAAGCCTTTTGTTGATGGTTAATCCTCAAACCAAATGGTGAAATGTTGTATTTATGAATGAGTCTTTTATTACAATTGTTGTTCATTAGTTTTTGAGTTAAGTAGTTCAATGCCATTTTCTTATCAGTTTAGTAACTCATGATTTAAATGGATATTTCCAAAATCCCTTCGTTGATGGTTAATCCTAAGACTAAGTGGTGAAATATTTTATTTATGACTGAGTTTTTCCTTGCACTTTCACGTTTACTTTTCTTGGAATGATGAAGAATGAAATCTCTCAAACATTGATATCGTAAGGAGGTAGTTCTCCCTAAATTATGTAGCAGAGTGATAACAATACTTCATTTAGTCTTGCTTTCACAAATAGAATAGTTGCAATTTCATTTTTGTTTCTTTTCACTTAGTTTAACTATAGTCCCATATTCAGTTGTTCATGAAGCCTTAATTTTGCAAGTAGATTAAAAGTAATTTTGTTTCCGGAATTCCATTTTCAGTTTATCATAGTTGCAATCCCATTTTCTCATTTAAGTTTTGGTTTTGTAATTAAGTAGATAGTAGTTTTAAGAGTCCTTTCAGTTCATGTTTGGAAACAATCAGCAAGAAGAGAAGCTCTGTTTTTTCATTTTCTTGTTTAAGAACTTAACTTCCAAATTTGGCCTAAAAGCACTTTTAGCTCTCACTTCATTTCTCTAGGTTCTTAGCAACAGTAGATTAAGATTTTAATTACATTGCATAACATTAGGAATGAAAAGAACAAAAACCCCAAAACAAACATAAACTTAAAAATAGTGAGGTAAGAAAGGGTCATCTAGCACATATAGTGCACTACACTTCATCAATTTACGATACACGGATTGATAATTTAAGTAACAATTTAGGACACTAAATTGACTAAACATTTTAGCGTCGTTACCGGAGAAGTGTAACTAGGTAGTCTTACTTCTTACATCAAAAAACAAAAAAAACAAAAAAAACAAAAACAAAAACAAAAAAACAAAAAAACAAAAACAAAAACAAAAACAAAAACAAAAAAGCAAAAAAACAAAAAAACAAAAACAAAAACAAAAAACAAAAACAAAAACAAAAACAAAAAACAAAAACAAAAACAAACAAAAACAAAAACAAACAAACAAACAAAACAATGACATGCATAGAGAAAGAGATTCTAGGGGTAGATTTATAGCTAGGGGTGGAAGTTTGATTTTCACAACTCCGCCTACTCCACCAAGGCTTAGAAAGGACACACCTCCATCCCAGACTCATACTCCCAGCCTTAGGATTCCTAGAATTCAAGGGGCAGAAACTCAGTTAGAATATTCTCCCACTTCATCTACTAAACCAGACCTAGGAGAGAAAACCTTTTTCACCTCTACAGGGGAGCCTATTGTAGTTGAAGAAGTAGGAATACCTAGTGAAGAGGAGGAAGTAGAAACTCTCTCACATAATCCATTAATAGAAGAACCTGAAGATTATGAGGAAACTATCATGGCAAAAGAAGAACAAGACAGAGAATTCTCACTATTTGGAGGAGGGGGTAGAGGGAGAGGTAGAGGAGACAATGGAGGAGGTAGAGGAAATAGGGAAGGAGATAACTCATTTGGATTCTCTATAGTAGATGAGGAAACACATACAACAATGAAAAACATTTCACCGTCTGTCCTCCCAAACTTTTATGGGTTGAGAAGTGAGGATCTTGAAACATTTTTGTTTGAGTTTGAAGTCTTATGCAGAACCTATGACTATCTAGAAGACTCTCAAAAACTCAAATTGTTCCCTTCAACACTAAAAGGGGCTGCTTTGAAATGGTTTATGGGGTTAGTCACTCAATCCATTAGAACATGGAATGATATGAAATATGAATTTTTGGATAGATACTTGGATTTCTGTATGCCTACCAATCACAAGGATGAAGTGTTCAAAATGATGCAAAAGGAAGATGAAAACTTAGAGGATTTGCTTGAGAGGTTTAACTACAATTTGAAAAGAGCAAAAATGAACAATTTAGATGAAGAAACTTTGAAATCTCTTTTGTTGAAGGCCATTAGAGATGAATGGATAGATATCCTTAACATGATGGGGAAGGGAGACATCTCTCAACTTCCATTTAGTGACATAGTGTTACGAATAAAATATATACATAATATAAATATAAGTAATGAGGATAATTGTAATAATGATTAGTTAATAATAATTAGTAGTTAGGTTTAAGAGACATGTCTAAATAGGACATGACTCTCCATGAAGAGACACTTGCTTGATATATAAGCAAGCCTCTCGTTCTCATGGTAAATCATTCTTATTCTTATTCATATAATTAATATAATATTTATATCCTCAATGGATATTTTCATATTCCATGTCTTCTAGAGTAATTAATTTATAGAAGGAACTTTGTTCGCTTCGTTTGGTATCAGAGTAGTTCGATTCTTTGGCCGCTTAACCGCTGCACAAAGCTCGTTCTCCAATCTAGGTCTTTGACCATCGAAAATCGTCAACCTTGTTGCCATTCTGACTGAAGCATTCGCTACAAGTTTGGAGTTTCTCCGTCATTGATTCGTCAAGGCCCTTTGCCATTCTTTAAAATATATAAATATATATATAAAAAAAAAAAAATATATATAAAAAACAAAAAAGTAAACCTACCTTACGCCCTCTACAACCGCCAATGCTACCGAACAACGCGTTTTCCTTGCAAGCACAAGAAGTAGTTCTACACATCGATTGGGCTAGACGTCCGCAACCGTTGGTATCCAAAACTGTGAAATACAGTTGTGGCTTCGACCTCCGAACACTGCGGAATTCCTATTGACCCTGACAGTCCCCCATCGGCCCAGTCTCAATTCCATTAAACCGTTGTTCAATGCCATGAACAACCACTGTGGTTTCTTTGCAAGGTTTGTCGCTGTCATCAAGCTATTGCCAAATACAACCATTTCCCTTCGTCGTTCAACAAAAAAACTTCGCTACAATCATCGCTCGACACAATTTTCAAATCTCTGTGACACTGCCACATTCTCGGCCAACCTTCTCAACCTCCACTGCAAAACGCTTCAGCGTTTTCCATTGCTACTTATACAATCTGTATAGTCGATGTTGCAGTCTTTGTAGCACCAATAAGTGAAAAACATAAAGACTATACAACACGATTCACTTTGGCACTGATTTAATCCATTCGAAACTCATATAATCCAGCCATATATTTCCAAATATTTGTATTGTACCGTGTAACCACAGATTCAGAGGAGCTCCAGTGGTTGTGCCGCTCTCTAACCATTTGTAACCAAGGAGGAAAGTTAATGAGTTGGTCAATGATAAGTCGTCACCTTCCAACACTAACAAAACCAATTAATTTGACTAACCCAATTAATTAAAGGTTGACGTTGCATCTTTTTTGTGAGGTTAAACAATTCAAAAGATTATATTATTGAAGTATATAAAAAAAGGGACCAATTTATTATTAAAAAAAGAAGTGAAACTATTATTATTATAAGATAATAAAGTTGTTTGAAAACGGGTCTTAATATAAAGAAAGACATCCATATATAGAGGGAAACAATATAAAGGAGTATTTTTTTAAATAAAAGAAAAAAAATTAAGAGGAAATTAGTAGAGTCAAGGCTATTTAAAAGAGGAGAATATTTTAAAAAATATATATAGGAAAAGGGATTTAAAAAAAAAAAAAAAAAAAAAAAAAAAAAAAAAAAAAAAAAAAAAGTGATTTAAAAAGTATTTAATATTCAAGAAGCAAAAATGGAGTCTAATACAAAAATCAAGGCCATAAGATTCCCAGAAACCTTACCCAGAGACGGTAATGCGTTATATAACATTAAAGGAAATCTCACAGGAAAAGATGTTATTATTTCTATTTCTCCAGCCGAAGATGCAAATTATATAACACCTAAAATCGCAAACCAACTAGTGATCCGGAGTCAAATATAACTGAAAAATTAGACTTTTTTGGTAATAAAAAATATGTCATAGCCAATTTACAGTTAAACATTGAAGATTATACATTTGTATCGCAATTCTCAGTTCACACCCTATGGAACAATCAAGGTGACATTATTTTGGGATCACCTTGGATGGAAACTCTAGGGTCCTTTACTCTTTAAAAAAAAAAAATGACATTTTCCTACAAGAAGAATAAAATAACACTCCAAGATGTTACATTGAAACCAAATTTAGTAACGCCAAAAGATATATTAGATATATCAAAAGTAATTTCTCAAGAAGGTAAAAAAGTACTACAAAATATGCAAAATGAAATTGACAAAATCATTGTTGACAAAAATGAAGAAGTTTCTCGACTTAAAAACCATAGTGAAAAATTACTGACAATTAAGAAGGATAAGAAGTCATTAGAAAACAAGGTACAACAACTTATCAAGAAGGAAGCATCAAATGTAGGAATTCAAGTTGATGACAAAACAACAGATACTGATCCAGTGAATGTGACAACTCAGGAAGAAGATAAGCACGTTGAAGAAAAGACGTGCTTGGATGTTGCAGTTCAGATGATAAACTCCCCAAGTGAAGGTTTGGTAATGAACTCAACAACATCATCCCCTGAAGTAAATCAAAAAAATTCCACACACCTAATAAGGGAAAGTAAAGTCCCATATCAACATCCAAATCATGAGAGTAGACAACTCAACCAAGCTACGTGTCGAGACCATTCAGACCAGAAACAACAAATTGATGTTTCAGAGAATAATGACGTAAAATCAATCTTGTCTTATGCTGACAAGTCGTTACAAAATTCCAGTGATTAGAATACTACACAGAAGATTAATCTAGGATGGTCTGATCCCTTCTTAGTGTGACAATTTTGTTTGTCACTTAGAAGATCATATCAGCTTGTATCAACGAAGATGATTTTTCCAAGAGAGAAAGTCGTTTGAAGCCGAAAAAGAGATCAAGCCTTTTTCATCGACAAGCTTTGAGGACAAAGCTTTTTGAGGAAGAAGGCAATGTTACAAATAAAATATATAAATAATATAAATATAATAACGAGGATAATTGTAATAATGATTAGTTAATAATAATTAGTAGTTAGGTTGAAGAGGCATGTCTAAATAGGACATCACTGTCCATGAAGAGACACTTGCTTGATATACAAGAAAGCCTTTCATTCTCATTGTAAATCATTCTTATTCTTATTCATATATTTAATATAATATTTATATCCTCAATGGATATTTTCATATTCCATGTCTTCTGGAGTAATTAATTTATAGAAGGAACTTTGTTCACTTCACATAGCAGAACTATGTGTCCATCTCTCAAGAGGGAAATCTAAAACTGGGAAAGGACCAAAAGATCCTTCTCTTATTAGAGCAAACAAATTTGCAATTGGATCTGTAAGTAGGGCAGAAATTGGCAATATGCTTGATGAGTTTAAAACTGATATTATGGGGAGCCTTAATGAGCAGCTAGACACCCTCAAAATCCAAAACAAGCAGAAAACAAAAGCTGATGCTTTAGCCATCTTTTGTCCAAAATGCAAAAATAAACATGCTCTAAGGGAATGCCCTTTAAATGCAAAAATTGTAGAAACTTGTATGATTTTTTCAGAAAGTCATGAGACCAAGGGTTGTCCTTCAATCCCGGGTCTTAAGGCTATCTTTCAAGAGGAAATATTCCCAAATTATGTAGAACCTCTTTGTTTTGTTGCAAGAAGACCTTGGCAAGGGCTACAAAATCAAGGATTTAACAATCTAATGAATTTTTAGCCCCTACCAAACTGGAATTCTTGGCAACAACCTTGGCCTCGACCTCAATTTCAGTATCAATCTCAACAATGGGCACAAGGGGTACAAAATCCTTATGGGAGATTTTCTCAATATTATCAATATCCCCCATCTTATCAGAGTTATCCTCCCCCACAAAATCAACAACCACAACTTCCAAATCAAAGCCCTCACCTTTCATTGCCATTTCCACAACAAAGTCAAAATCCTCAACTCTTACTTCCATTTCAACAAAAACCAAATCAACTACCAGCCCAATCATTGCCAAACCCCAATAATAAAAACCCTCTGAATGCTTATATGGTAGAAGGATAACAATTTCCTACTTACATGATTGTTCCTATAGATCTTAATGATGTTCAACTTAGATCTGGTAGGATATTAGAAAAGGAAAAACCTTCTATAGATATTCAAGAACAAGATGCTTCTGAGGAGGATTCTCTGAAAGTCAATAAAAGTTTTGAGGGAACATCCCTTCAAAACCAAAACATTCAAAAATAAAAACAAAAAGAGTCAATAAACACAACTCCTATAATTGAGCAACCAACATCTACTTCTACACCTCCTTTTCCTGAGAGATTACAAATTGATAGAGGAGTGGAAAAATAGATCTTGTTGCCCAATTATGACTTGCTAGATGAATTGAAGAATGTTTGCATCAAGATTCCTTTGTTACAAGCCATTAGATAAATTCCTATTCTAGCAAAAACAATAAAGGAGTTAAGCATCAAAAGACTAGGAAGAAAACCAAGAGACACAAAAAGAATTCACCTGGTAGGAAAGATAGCAGATATCATGATGGGAAAGATTGCCATGCAGAAATATGTGGATCCATGAAGTCCAATTGTCAAGACACACATAAATGGGATGGAAATTCCAAACACATTGATTGACTTAGGGGCAACAATAAACATTATGAGTAGACAGGCTATGGAGCAGTTTAAACTTCCTAACCTTCTTTACACACTTACCTTACTGCAACTTGCAGATAGATCAGTAATCAAACCAGATGGTGTACTAGAAGAAATTCCAGTCTCCTTAGATTCTTGGGAATATCCTATTGATTTCTTGATTTTAACTCCCAAGAATAACTTAGGGGGACACCCACTCATCTTAGGAAGACCTTGGTTGGCCACAACTGATGCTTTTATTAGTTGTAGATTTGGTGACATGTATATTTCTGATGGTAGTTCAACAAAGAAATTTACGTTGTGTCCTCCAGCAAAAGCAATTGCAGAAATATATGACAAGGAATGGATCGATGATGAAGATGTTATTCAGCCTATCTTTACTATATCAGAAATTAGTGAAGATAGTCAAATTTTGAACACATTGGAAAATTTTGAAACATCTTCAGAATATGATCATGCACAATTTTAGGAAAAATCTAATGTTGAATACTTGTCATCTAGGTAGATGTCTCTCTATTCTATGGAAGAGTTTGGTAGCTCTATAATTGAAATTTTTCCAAGTAGAACATTGAACATAAACAAAAACTTGGAGAAACTACAACAAGAAGAGCTAACCAAAATATTACAAAAACATTATGCTGCATTTGCATGGGAGTATACTGACATGAAAGGTATTGATTCTAAGACTTGTATCCATCATATCTATATTGAAGAAAACAGTAGACCAATCAGACAACCTCAGAGAAGAATGAATCCAAATCTTAAGGAGATTGTGAAAGAAGAGCTCCAAAAACTACTCAATGTAAACTTCATTTACCCAATCTCAGATAGCCAATGGGTTTCTCCTTTGGTTATTGTGCCTAAAAAGAATGGTAAATGGAGGGTGTGCATTGATTACAAAGAATTGAATAAAGCAACCTTGAAAGATCACTTTCATTTTCCCTTTATAGATCAGGTATTAGATACATTAGCAGGTAAAAAATACTTTTCATTTTTGGATGGTTTTAGTGGTTATAATCAAATTCAGGTAACACCTGAGGATCAGGATAAGACCACCTTTACTTGTCCATGGGGAACTTTTGCCTACTGAGTGCTTCCTTTTGGGTTATGTAATGCACCCACAACATTCCAAAGAGCAATACTAGGAATTTTTTCTGACACAATACATGATTGTGTAGAGGTATATATGGATGATTTTACAGTCTATGGTAACACATTTGAAGAAGATTTGAAAATTTTGGAAAAAGTCCTTAAAAGATGTAAAGAAACAAACCTTTCACTAAGCCATGAAAAATTCTTTATGATGTTTACATAAGGTATTGTTTTAAGACTTCACATTTCAGGAGATGGGATTAAAGTAAACAAATCAAAGTTGAAGTCATATCTAAGTTACCAATTCCAAATTTCCAAAAATATGTTAGTAGTTTTCTAGGATTTACAGGATATTATAGAAGGTTTATAGAAAACTTTACCAAAGTAGCATCTCCACTCTTCAAATTGCTTACAAAAGATTGTGAATTCAAGTGGAATCCTGATTGCCAACTAGCATTTGAAACCTTGAAAGAAAAAATATCTGAAGCACCTATCTTAAGGGGACCAAATTGGAAACTTCCTTTCCATATTTCTACAGATGCTTCAAATACAACTCTAGGAGCTGTATTGGGACAAAAAGATTTGATTCCTTATGCCATTTACTATACAAGTAAAAATTTGATTCCCACTCAGTTGAATTATACTGTGATTGAAAAAGAGTTCTTAGCTGTTTTTCATGCAATTAACAAGTTTAGACACTATATAACAGGCTATGAAACTTTTGTTCATACAGATCACTCTACAATTAGATATTTGATTAATAAACCTATTACTAATGGCAAAGTTATAAGATGGCTTTTACTTTTGCAAGAATTCAATATTATTGTGCTAGATAGACCTGGAAAGCAAAATACAGTTGTTGATTCCTTGTTCAGGATTCAGAATATCAAAGAAGACTTTCCATTTGAGGATAAGTTCCCTGATGAATATCTATTTGCAGTAACTACTCAAACTCCTTGGTTTGCAGATGTTGCTAACTATTTGGTTATAGAGAAGCTACCTTCACATTTATTTCCTAGAGAGAAAATAAATATTATTCAAAATAGTGCAAGATATTCCTGGATCTCTAACGAATTGTATAAAACAAGGCCAGATCTCATGATTAGAAGGTGTGTCTGGGAAGATGAAATGCTTGATATTCTCAAAGCATGTCATGATGAGCTGTGTGGTGAACACTTTGCTGACAATAAGATAGCCTATAAAATCCTTTCTTTAGGATATTATTGACCATCCATCTTCAAAGATGCTAAAGAATATGTCAGAAAGTGTGACAGTTTCCAAAGGGTAGGGAAACCTGCTCCCTCAAATGAAATGCCATTACAACCTCAGGTACTTATCGAACCCTTTGAAAAATGAGCTTTAGACTTTATTGGACCTATTAATCCTCCATCCAAGCAGAAAAAGTATATATTGGTATGCACTGATTATGTCACCAAATGGGTAGAAGCCAGTGCATTACTTTTTGCTAATGAAAAATATGTAGTTGGTTTCCTTTTTGAGGATATTTTTACTCGCTTTGGTGTTCCAAGAGAAATTGCGACAGATTAAGGAACTCAATTCACATCCAAAATTATGGAGAGGCTTATGGAAGATTACAAGATCAAGCATAGGAAATCCACTCCCTATCATCCACAAGCAAATGGTCAAGTCGAGTCTACAAATAAAGTTATTGAAGGAATCCTCACCAAGACTGTGCATCTACATAGAAGAGATTGGGAAAAAAGGCTTCTTGAAGCCTTGTGGGCCTATAGAACTACATGGAGGAACACAACAGGACATACACCTTATGAACTTGTTTATGGAAAGCAAGTCTTGTTCCCCATAGAGTTCCAAGTTAAAACTTTAAAGATGGTGGTCAAGTTGGGGATGGATTTATCAGAAGCTCAAAAGCATAGATTGGAGTAGTTAAATGAACTTGATGAAATCAGGCAAGAGGTTGTTCAAAGGACTGGTTTAGTTCAGCAACAAAGGGCTAAGTGGCATGACAAGTACATCAAGGAAAAAAAGTTTCAAGAGGGAGATTGGGCACTATTATTTGATTCAAAGTTTAAGGATTTTCAAGGAAAGTTTCAAACTCATTGTCTTGGGCCATATGAGATTGAAAAAGTTCTCAGTAATGGAGCAGTAAGAATAATAACAATAGATGAGAATCAAACTCCTTTCCTTGTGAATGGTCATAAGTTGAAAATTTATCAAAAACCAATCTCAAAGGAGGAATTCATCAAGATCTTTCAAAATAATTCTGAAATGAAGTTGGTGAAGAAGAATTCTTCTTCTCCACCAACTAAGTTTTTGTTCTTTTCATCATATCTGAGAAAAATAAAATAAGATTATATATATATATATATATATTATATATTATAATATATATATATTATATAATTATTATATATAATTATATAGATATAATTGTATAAGGTTGAAAACCAATCACTGATTGGCATGCTTATACAGAAAATGCAGGGTGAGAATCAAAAGACTCTGACACCCTATATTTTCCAAAAAAAGTGACTCATTGTACATTCTGAAAATTCATGGTTTACTTCAGTTCATTCTATTTTATTTCTGCAACTTTCACTCCACTCCACCACCATATTTCACCAATAATTTTTTCTTCTTCAGATCCATTTTTCATTTCCATTCTACCATATTTCATCCACAAAGTCATCTCCATTTTTCATTCATTCATAAAGTCATATTTTATTCACTGTTTTACATTTCGTAGTTGTTCCAGTTCCGCATATAATCCTGTTCTGCAGCCAATTTGACTCTGCAGTAACAGTTTGATCATTAGCTCAAAAAATAAAAAGGCCAATTCATAATAAATTTGATATGTAGGTATTGGAGGAGAAAACAATTTTTGAAGACACATCAGCATCTAAGCACCTGAAGAAGCAAACAACAAAAGGTTAGCAAGTGGAAAGGTATGGTTCTAGAGGTGAGAATAAAAACCTATTTCAAATAGCAATATAAAACATAAGTTGTGTAATTTGTATAATCACACTACTCCTTGACTTGTCATCATTGTCGTGATTATTCCACCATGCCTTCTGACTTTAATGCCTAAAGGTCTCATGATTTGATCTCCAATTTTAACTCGTACTTCACTATACTTCTCCATTACACATGTTTAACGACTAATTATATGACTTAACCCAATTGGATACGGCTCTTCATAGCCCTATTGTTCCTTTATTACACTGAGTTCCTCGTTTTTACTTCCGCAGTCTTCCTATGTATACGAGCACCCGGATTATTCATTCAGTTTTGGTTCTCTTTGTGTATAAGCCATACTTTGTTTTCCATATAGTCTATGTGTGTAGCACTTCCATTCTATACATCCTCCACACCATTTCATGCATACGATTTCCCTGTTTCATATACCCTATATGTTTCATTCCCATATCCATCGTTTTCCTTCCACATACTCCGATATTTCATTCTTGTATCAGTAACTATTTTTGCTTCCATATACCATTGTTGTTTACATACTCTTCTGCATGCATATAATGAAGGAAATTTGAAGAAACGCAGAGAAAAGGAGTGATGCGTCTCATTGTAAGAATAGAACCTATAGGAGTGAAATATATGGAAGGATATCCTCAGTTGAAAAAGATGTTGAAGAAAGCTGGGTGGCTGAGCTTCATTGAGAAATTTGATGGCCATCATAAAGAAATCACCAAGTCATTTGCTAGATAATTTGATGGGATGGATGCGGAGATTGGTGACATAAAGTTTTCAGTGACCGAGTCTTTCATTGCAGCTGCAACCGAACTACCAAAAGTTTGAGAGAGGTGGTTCAAGAATAAATAATTCCATGATGAAACTTGGAAAGTCATTCTCCAAAATCCAGATATGGACACTTCAGTGTTTAAAAGAGGAATCCCCATCTTTGCACTTAAAGGAAAATGGAGTAGCATGTTACTAATTATACAAAAATGTATTACATGCGAGGGTAGATATGGTTCCATGTATATGTATCACATAAGATTGTTGATGAATTTTCTTGAAAACAGAACCATCAATCTCCCATTATTTCTATTAAATAGCTTAAGGAGAATGTCCACTACTGTTCAGAAGAAAATGGAAGACATAGAACCTCATCTTTATCACCATGGTCTCATAAAAATTCTAGTTGAATATCACTTAAAGAATGTAGGAGACACATGGGAAAACTTTTTGATCAGAAACTTTTTCGAAGATCCACCAGAGTTACCTGAAGGAAGCTCAGTGAAAAAGAATAGGAGGAGAAAAACAAGTCTTACAATTCAAAATACTCCTACAACTTCAACAAAAGAAAACATTGAAGAAGAGTCTCTCTCTGAAACTCTAACAAAGATCACAAAGCAAAAAAAACAGAGGGGAAAAATCAAAAGAAAAGTTGAGGAAATCTATCAACTTACACCTGAACCTTCATCAGAAGATGAGCAATTACTTTCTGAGCAATTAGTCAACATCAAGGAACAGTCGAACAAGAAGAAGAAGAAGGGGAAAAGAAGACAGGTTATAGAGGAAGAAAACATAGGCTAACAAAGTTTGAAGAGAAGTTCTAGGCTTAAGGGCATAATGAAGAAAACAAAGACAAAAGAGACCCAGTTCATAAATTTGGGAGAGGAAACTCCAACTCAATCCCAAGATAACATCTCATTTGAGCAGAGCCCACAACATTCTCCTCAACCAAATTTTGGAAGCAGCCTAAAGAGAGTCTCTCCAGGGATTGACCCAGTTCAACAGCAGAGTTATGATTATATTAAGTCACTGGAGTAGAAGAATACATCAGTAGACCAGGGGACTTCATCCAACCCTGAGCAACCAGCTACATCACAAGAGGCTTTGATTAGCTCACTTAAGCAGGAAATCTATGAGCTAGAGGTCTTAAATAGGCATATTCAGAAGGAGAATGAAGCTTTAAAAGAAAAAAACAAGCTGGACAAGATCATTCATGATAACACCATGCTTCATTTGGGTCTATGGCATAAGAAGAACATAAAATTAAGGAAGAGAAACAAGAAGCTAAGCAGGACTCTCATTAACCTTAAGTATAGTTTCCTCATGAGAAAGCCTAGAATGGTAGTTGCAGCAAAGAGAAGCAAGAAAAGGTTGGATGTTCTAGCTGAAGTTTCAAAGCAGATGCAGTAGAAGGAGGGTATTACAATTTTGATTGCATGGGGACATGCAATAGTCTTGCAGTGGGGGTATGTTGGGTTCCAAAACTGCCTCTTTCTTGAGCAACTTTCTTATCCTTCTTCCTTTGCTTTTCCATGGAAAATGTATCCTAAATCATCAAAAGCCATTACACATTGACCCAAGGAGTATATTTCAGTGATTTATAAGTTATATTGTTATGTTTGTTATTTGAATAGGTTTTTGTTTTTCAGCTACAGAACATAGTCACATTCCGCAGCTAACTGGTTGTTCTGCAGCCATCTTCACGCTTTTGTAGGTTACAGGGGTCAAGAGAGGAAACGGATCATATGGGTAGCTTGGAAAACGTCCGAGCATGGATGGTATCCTATCCATTTGACCAAGATCGATGAGGAGGGCTCCGGTCAAAGGGGAGTCAACTGAAGAAACCTACAACAAGTAGAACTCTGTTTTTGCACATTTCTTCGTGAATGAACCAGAGGCAGCCTCCTGAAGCCAAGGACGTTGTTTGCCACCTGCACAAACAGTATCCAACAACCACTATTCGAATATTTATGTTTCAAGGCAACCAAAGACAAAATTTCTGGATACATTACCTGTCTATGTGTTTGTTGTAGATGACTTCTCTCTTCAAACAGTTGTATATTTTTCCTATAAATACCAACGTTTAGAACTTAGAACAAGTTAATGTTTTTGCTAATGTAATAGTGCAATTTTCGCTTTGTAGTGTGAGAAACTCAGTGCTCTGTTTTTAATATAGAAACTCTGTTTTTTTCAATGGATATCTAAAGCGTGTGAAGTGTTGATTTTGCGTTGCTAATCCTAGACCTTGCAGAGGGCCCCTGCGTGGTCAAGGGTACATTTCATTATTGTACATTTTATTTATGTTTGTCTTTCTTAGTTTAATTGTACATTTACTGTGTTTTTTATCATGTTCATAATCGTTTTCTAACACTGTGTATATTGCAGCTTGTGTCATTTGTTTCCACTAACTCAGGGTAGTTATATTCCAGCGTAGAGTAGACATGTAGTTTTCATTGCTCTCTAGTCTCTTAATTGTAGTTTTGTAATTGATGTCAGTAGCATACTTCGATTTATTTCATCTGTTGTTCCTTAGTTTCTAGATTTTAAATCAAGTCGTTCAATGCCTTTTTCTTATTAGTGTAGTCACTCATGATATAAATGAATGTTTCCAAAAGCCTTTCATTGATGGTTAATCCTCAAACTAAATGGTGAAATGTTGTATTTATGAATGAGTCTTTTATTACAATTGTTGTTCATTATTTTTTGAGTTAAGCAGTTCAATGCCATTTTCTTATTAGTTTCGTAACTCATGATTTAAATGGATATTTCCAAAATCCCTTCGTTGATGGTTAATCCTAAGACTAATAGGTGAAATATTTTATTTATGACTGAGTTTTTCCTTGCACTTTCACATTTACTTTTCTTAGAATGATGAAGAATGAAATCTCTCAAATATTGCTATCATAAGGAGGTAGTTCTCCCTGAATTATGTAGCAGAGTGACAACAATACTTCATTTAGTCTTGCTTTCACAAATAGAATAGTTGCAATTTCATTTTTGCTTCTTTTTACTTAGTTTAGCTGCAGTCCCATATTCAGATGTTCATCAAGCCTTAATTTTGCAAGTAGATTAGAAGTAATTTTGTCTCCAGAATTCCATTTTTAGTTTATCATAGATAGCTACAATCCCATTTTCTCATTTAAGTTTTGGTTTTGTAATTAACTAGATAGTAGTTTAAGAGTCCTTTCAGTTCATGTTTTGGAAACAATCAGCAAGAAGAGAAGCTCTGTTTTTTCACTTTCTTGTTTAAAAACGTTACTTCCAAATTTGGCCTAAAAGCACTTTTAGCTCTCACTTCATTTCTCTAGGTTCTTAGCAATAGTAGATTAAGATTTTAATTACATTGCAGAACATTAGGAATGAAAAGAACAAAAACCCCAAAACAAACATAAACTTAAAAATAGTGAAGTAAGAAAGGGTCATCTAGCACATATAGTGCACTACACTTCATTAGTTTACGATACCCGGATTGATAATTTATGTAGAAATTTAGGACACTAAATTAACTAAACACCATTGCTTGTTAATAATAAATAGGCCCTCAAGCCTCATTATAACATAGTTCAGAGGCATGTGGCCGCCACATATTTTCTCAGATATAAGCTACCATCGCCCGAGCTAGTCTTATTTTCATTTTTGTTTGTAAGCATATTTCAGTATTTGATATTAATGAAATGAAGTGTTATTTCTACTGCATATTTGTATTTTATGGTTATATCTATAATTTGTTGCATTCCTATTTAAATCTGGATCAATGGTATCAGAGCGGTCTGTTCTTTCTCTGTTTTTCTTTGCATGTCTCCAACAAGGTCGGGGTATAAGGAGTTAGGGCTCGATCTGGTTGAACCTTTGCAAGATCAGCCTCGCAAACCTTGACGGCCGCCCGTGGGGGAAGGAAAGAAAGACAATGGGTCAGGATATCCTATCAAAATATTGCTCAAGGAGGCCCTCGAGAAACAAAGGAATGCAATGATGGATAACTTTGCTTAGATACTTCAACGATTGCCCACTGGTAGTGCATGCACATCCATCAACCACTCTGGAGGCGCCACTCCTTTTAAGGTACAATTAAACTTTGACATTCCCATATTTGAGTGCTAAATAGATGCATACATCATAGATAACTAGTTAAATCTACTAGAAGGATATTATTTTGTTCATGATTTTTCTAGTTAGGAAAATATTACTTTTTCTCTTCTCAAAGTCACCCCCCATGTCAAGGACTGGTGGGAACCCCACTGTGAGCAGAAGGATGAAAGTGCGCCCTCACTGTTTTCAACCACACCCACTTGGAATTCATTCTGGGATGCCATCAAGGAGCAATACTACCCTATTGGGAGGTATCAGGATAAATACATAAAGTGGACCATGTTGTGGGAGGGGAAGGGGCCAAGACGTGTCGATTTTACCAATGTTTTCCATACCCTTCGCACAAAGTTGGGAATCAAGGATTCTAAGAAACATTTGGTAGTCAAGTACCACGACTGTCTACACACGTACATCCAGGATGAGATGGATTTCCTGGATATCTCCTGGCTCGGCACGACATACTGATACATTGTCAAGATCGAGTAGAAGCTTAAACAAAAGAGCTAGACTTTGTATCTATGAATCTGAAGCAAGGGAAAGGTGCCCCAAAATCATAGAACAAAGGAAAAAGCTAAGGCAAGGCAGCCTAGGACAACCTGCCAGAGCTGCAGACAAAGAACAACACCGCAAAGACGAAGAAGGACACGGGAAAGTGGTGTGAGTTCCATAAGAGCTCCACTCACAACACAAGTGAGTGTCGGGCCAAGCAATCACTGGTGTCTGAGCTAAAGGCTTCTAAATCAGATGCATGTTCTGACTCTGAGTCAAAACTAGACAAGGGGAATGACAAAGGGAAGAATATTATCAATGCGGAGCCTAACACCACTATTGTCACCACGAAGATCTAGAAGGAGGAACCTAAAGATCTAGAGGAGGATGAGCGCCTTTTCCACTCCCAGATGTGGGTAAAGGGTTACCCACTACAGTTCATTGTCGACAGCGGGAGCCAAAAGAACCTCATTTCAGAAGAGGTCGTGAAGCAGGTAGGCTTTCCGACCACACCACACTCAAAACCATACACCATCCAGTGGCTTCACCAAGGACATGATCTTTGCGTCAGAGAGTAGTGTCGCCTTCCATACAACATCAAGCCCTTCACAGATGAGGTATTATGTGACGTTGCTCCTCTTGATGTTTGTGATGTATTATTAGGCCAACCATACTTGTGGAAGTGACATGTTATGTATGAGTCAAGGCCTCACGTTGTTATTGTTACCTTGGGAAATAAGTTGTACATGATACTGGAGGTAGCACCGCCTACCGCCATCTCTTTGGTTATGGAAAAACAATGCAGTAAGCTCATTTCCAAAATTGGGAAATTTGTTTTCTTGATGATACTCCCTGAGGAAAAGAAGAAGACGGTGGCCATGGCCTCCAAACAGGGCCCCTCCACACGACAACAACAGATGGACAAGGTCGTGGAGGAGTACGAGGACATCTTCACCTCCCCCACGTGGGTGCCTCTGCAGTGTCAGGTTAAGCACTCCATCAATCTGACCCTAGGTGCGTCGTTGCCCTATGAACCCATATATTGACACTATGTTATAGAGAATGATTAAATCAAGAGGTAGATTCAGGAGCTTCTACAGAAAGGTCACATATGACCGAGTTCATCGCCCTGTGGGAGCCCGATTGTGTTGGTTGAGAAGAAGGATGGGACTTGGTGACTCTATATTAACTATCAAGTGTTGAATAAGATCATTGTCCGGAATTGGTACCCAGTCCCATGGATTGATGACCTTCTAGACCAACTTAAGGAGGCAAAATATTTAAGAAAGATTGACTTGAAGTCTGGATATCACCAGGTACCAATCCAACCCTCTGATGTGTGGAACACTGCCTTCAAAGCCAAGGAGGGCCTTTTTGAGTGGCTGATTATGCCTTGCGGGTTGATGAATGCTCCTACAACCTTCATAAGGCTGATGGATGACATCTTGTAGCCACTCACCAACTCATTTGTAGTGGTATACTTGAATGACATCCTAATCTTCAGCCAGAGTTGGGAAGAGCACCTCCACTACATCCAACAGGTTCTCCAAATACTGCGGCAACACAAGTTGTGTGCCAATTTGGAGAAATGCACTTTTGGCATGACCCAGGTTCAGTATCTGGGATACATTATTGATGAACAGGGGGTGCATGTGGATCCAGCCAAGATCCAAGTCATTCGGGATTGGCCAGCCCCAACCACTCTGACAGAGCTCCACAACTTTTTGGGTCTTGCCAATTTTTACCGCAGGTTCATGTTGGGGTTCTCTCATATCACTTGGCCCTTCAGTCATGTCACTAAGGGAGGAGCGTAAGAAAAATTATTTTGGTCTAAATCTCAATAGAAGGCATTCGCAGAGTTGAAACATAGCCTCTGCTCTGCACCAGTGCTCACATTACCAGACTTGCAACAACCATTTGATATCAAGATAGATGCCTCTGACTATGCTATTGGGGCAGTCCTTACTCAATAGGGTCATCCAGTGGCATATCATAGCGAGACACTTTCAAACACAATCCCAAAGTTTCCCACTTATGACAAAGAGATGTATTCCATTGTGTAGGCCTGCCGACAGTGGAAGCATTACATTTTGGGGAAGGAAACTGTCATCCACACAGACCACTGACCCCTACAGTTCATACAGATGCAAGGGAAGTTGCAAAATTATCTCCATCACAAGTGGTCCACATACCTGCAACAGTTCCATTTGAATATCAAGTACAAGAAGGGCATCACCAATAATGTCGCAGACTGCCTCATTCGACCCCCGATCATGGCGTTAACTGCCATGCTCAACTCTTATGGGCACGAGACTTCTCGCTGGCAACTTCTCTACAAAAGCAACCCAAAATTTGGCCACACATACCAGATGCTCTTGGAGGGTTGGGAAGTTCCATATTTTCACCTCCAGGATGCACTGTTATGCCACCTAAGACACATTTGTGTTCCTTCAAGCGAGCATGCCAAGATTATTTGGGAAGCGCACTACAGTCGGGTCGCTGGACATTTCGAGGTCGAGAAAATAGTGGCAGTACTGCAGAAGTATTTCTACTGGCCGAATCTTCAAGAAGATGTCGGGAAGTACGTCAAATCCTGCACTACCTGGGTCATTTCAAAACTGACCATCAAGAAGCAAGGCCTCTATACTATGTTTCCTACCCCTAGTTGACCTTGGGAATCCATCTCCATGGATTACAAGTTGGGCCTTCCTTCTACTAAGCATGGCAACGATTGTGTTTTTGTGGTCGTCAACAGATTCTCGAAGATGGCCATTATGGCGACTTGCAAGAAGAATATCACAACATAAGCCATTTCTAAACTCTTCTTTGAAAAAGTGTGGGTACATTTTGGTATCCCAAAGTCTATCATCTCATAGCGGGACAACAGGTTCCTCAGTACATTTTAGTCCAGTCTTTGGTCGATGCTAGACACCAAGCGCACTAAGTCCACAACTTTCCATCCCCAAACTGATGACTAGACATAGGTCGTCAACAAGATGATCATACACATTATGTGCATGTACAACTCAAAGCATCCATGCACATGGGATGAGATCCTCCCTTATGTCCAGCACAGTTATAACCAGGCTCTCCACAACTCGACTGGCCACATCCCTTTTCAGGTGGGTCAGGGATTCCAACCATTATGTCCCATTGATGTGGCCATACCATTTGCAGCTACTTAGGCATTTTGGCTCATGTCTAGTCTGAAGCCAACAAGGAAAAAAACTTCATTCAGCACATTCAGCACATCTACCAATAGGTCCATGACATTTTGGAGAATTCAAATGCTAAGTACAAGCAGCAACATGATCAACATAGGGTGCCACGCAAGTTTTAGGTGGGTGACAAAGTCTAGTTGCATTTGCAGAAGGAACGCCTTACCAGATCCTATCGAAAGCTTAGACCACTCCAATATGGTCCTTACACCATTACCAAGGCTATGTCAGACAATGCATTTGAGCTCAACATTCCACCATTCCTTGGCCTAAACCGAGTGTTCAATGTGAATCACCTTTGACCATACTTCCGACCATGTTGGACACATCAGACATTGCAGAACAACTCACACCTACAAAGTTAAATCTAGACTATATGGAAAAAGCCACAACTGATCAGATCATGGACACACAAATCAAGAACACCCAATAATAAAGAGTCCAACTATATTGAGTTGTCAAAGCAGACCAACTCCTTCACCAGGCCAAGTGGCTCACAAGGGACCAAGTTTAGCAGAAGTTTCCTCATCTCATAGAGGAACTCAACACAATGGGGACCATTGCTTCCTGGGGGGGAATGATCTAGGTGGATATTGGTGGCCACCCGCCTATTCCGCTTGAATCCCCACCATTATTTCTTTTAGTTTTTTAGTTTCCTTAATTGTAGCACAATTTACTATTTTTGGCAGTGTCTTCGGGTCCTGAACTTCTCAAGTTGTTTTGAGGCCCTAAACGACAACTTTTGGAAAAATCATTGTTAGTAAATACAATTTTTCAACTCAATATTCCCTATCATCAATTGTATTCCTTGGATAGATCTTTCTAACGAGGTATCATATGCACCAAACGAAGATCGTATGCCAAAGTTACGACCCTGGGAAGTTGATGTACCAATTTACCCCAACGGGGCCCATAGTTTGGTATTTCATCTCCTAGTGTTAAGTTTTTGGATGTTTGGGGTTTTCCATTGCTTATCAATAATAAATAGGCCTTAGAGCCTCAATGTAACATTATTGAGAGGCATGTAGCCACCACATATCTTCTCAGAGATAAGCTACCATCACCCGAGCTAGTCTTATTTCCATTACGTTTGTAAGCATATTTCAATATTCGATATTAATGAAATAAAGTGTTATTTTTGTTGCATCTCTATATTTATGGTTATATTTTTAATTTGTTGTGTTCCTATTTAAATCTGGATCATGTGATTTCAATTCAAGGTCAATTTTCAATTCAATTCAACATTTGGTTTTGAAGTAGATTTAATGAAAATAACATGTGTGTGATAACTCATTGATCTAGTCTAACATTTATCCATATTTAGATTAGTTTCATCCAAAAATAGAATTCGTAGAATATATTGTGCACATGCACTTCATAAGTACACGAACCTTGGTTGACAATTAATGAAGTAATTTAAGATCAATTAAATTACCCGACATTTTGTTGTTGTTGCCGGGGAAGTGTATATAGGATTCCATTCTCGGTTTGCAAATTATTTTTAGATGCATTCAATCTTGGAGAAGCATAACTAAATCATGATAAAAACCATTTATGCATAGAGAAAGAGATTCTAGGGGTAGATTTGTAAGTAGGGGTAGAAGTTCAATTCCAACATCACCACTCACTCTTGCTAGACCTCGTCGTGCCACACCATTTGTTGACACTCACATTCCATCCATTACAAGTAGATATAGACTCCCTGAGGTGCATAGGTATGAAATCCAACCTAGAGGATCACCAATTTATTCTACTGAAACTATAGTTTAAGAACCAACATCCCCAACAGAAGGAGTAATAATTCTCTCTTTAACAGGAGAACAACTCTTAGGACAATAACTAGAGGTACCTAGTGAAGAAGAGGAGGTTTATTCTGATATACCATTAGTAGAGGAACCAAAAGAAGAGTTAGAAAATCCTATCATTGAACCTTATATTAGCTCTGAAGAACCTACAATGGCAGGGGAAGGGGAAGTGGTGGTGGAGGAGGTAGGGGAGAACCATATCCTTATGAATTTCCTATATTTGATGAAGATACCATGACCACAATGAAGAATATATCACCTTATGTTCTCCCTAATTTCCATGGTTTAAGAACTGAGGATCCAAAAACATTTATTTTTGAGTTTGAAGTCTTATGTAGGTCTTATGAATACTTACTTGATACTCATAAATTGAAATTATTTCCAGCCACTCTTTAAGGATGGACCACTTAAATGGTTTATGGGACTGGGAACACATACTATTAGAACATGGGAAGAAATGAAAAGTGTGTTCTTAGAAAAATATAAGGATTATTGTATGCCCCATAACCTTAAGGATGGAGTCTTTAAGATGATGCAAAAAGAGGATGAAAGCCTTGAATACCTAGTCAAAAGATTTGCCTATAATGTTAAAAGAGCTAGGATGAATGAACTAGATAATGAAACATTAAAATCTCTTTTGTTGAAATCTATAAGAGATGAGTGGATTGATCTTCTCAATTTAATGGGAAAATGAGATGTTTCCCAACTTTCATTTGGTGAAATCTATAATTTGTGTGAACATATTTCAAGAGGCAAGGTTATAACTAGTAAGAATCAAAGAGATCCTATCATGTCAAGAATTAGTAAATCTGTAACTGGAACAATAAGTAGAGATGAAATAGGTAATTTTCTTGATAAATTCAAATATATATCATTGGGAATCTTGGTGAGCAACTAGATACTCTCAAGATACAAAACAAACAAAATGTTGAGAATGTTTCATTATCTATTTTTTGTCTCAGATGTAGAAATAACATGCCTCGAGAGTATTTCCCCTTCATAATATTGAAATTTTTGTCATATGTGTTGAAAATCATGATACAAAGGAGTTCCCCTTAATATCTGGTCTTACGGTTGTTTTTCAAGATGAGGCTGGAACAATCCAAGCTTAATCACTCTATTTTTTTGCTAAGAGGCCATGGAAAAATAAGCAACCAAATATGACTCAAGTTTTCAATACTTAATATTCGTCATATGCACAACCACAAAATAATTGGACTACACCCATGCCTTAGAAACCTTGGTCCCTATAACCTCAAAATTCATCTTAGGCACAAGGTTGGAAAAATCCTTATGGTAGAAATCCTCAATATCCTCAATTCCAACAATCCTATTCTTTTCCACCACAATATTACCTTCCTCAACTAAACCAACCCCCTCAATTTCAAGTTCAAAATCCAAATCAACAACTTTCATTACCATCCACATCATTTTTTCAAAAATCCAATCAACTACCTACTCAACCACTTCCAAATCCAAATAATAAAAACCAACAAGTTGTCTATAATATTGAAGGTCAAAATTTTCAAGCTTGTATGATAACTGGATTAGGTCTAAATGATGTTCAACTTAGATTTGGTAGGGTTTTGCAAAAGAAGTCACCAACAGTTTCCATCCAAAAATCTAAAGAGGATGAAAGTTTTTGAAAAAGATGCAAATCTTGATTAAGAAAATACTCCTCCAAAGGAAGATGTTCCTATACAATTGAAAGATGAGAAAATAAAACAATCTCCTACAATTCCTCTAGTAGAACAACCTTCTATTTCCCTACAAGATCCACCTTTTCCTAAAAGGATCAAAATTGATAAAGGAATAGAAAGGAAAATCACTCTACCAGATTATGATATGCTACATGAACTTAAGAATATTTGCATCCAAATTCCTTTGCTTCAAGCTATACATGAAATACCAATATTTTCAAAAACTATTAAGGAGATATGCATTAGGAAACCACGAAGAAAAAGAAAAGATGTCAAGAAAATCCAATTGGTAGGAAAAATTGTTGATATTATGAGGGGGAAACCAATTTTTCAAAAATATCTAGATCCAAGTAGCCCTATTGTAAAAATCCACATCAATGGTGTCGAGATTCCAAACACTTTGATTAATTTAGGAGCGACCATCAATATCATGAGTAAACAAAGTATGGATAAATTAAACCTTTTTAGTCTTCAATATACCTCTACATTGTTGCAATTAGCAGATAAATCTATCATCAAACTAGATGATATATTGGAAGATGTGTCTGTTTCTTTGGATTCTTGGGAATATCCTATTGATTTTATGATTTTAACTCCCAAGAATAATTTAAGAGTCCATCCATTGATCCTTGGTAGACATTGGCTAGCTACAGTTGATGCATTTATAAGTTGTAGATTTGGTGATATGTATATTTCTGATGGAAACTCCATTAATAAATTCACATTATATCCACTTGCAAAAACCATAATTGAAGTAGAAAGTGAAATTTGGATATATGATGATAATGAAGACATTGATGATATTCAACCAATGTTTACTCTTCACAAATAGATGAAGAAGACTAATTGATAAACTTAATGAATAATAATTATTATTCATACTATGAACAAGATTAAAATTTTCATGAACAATGCAATATTCCATATTTATCATCTCACCAAATGGCTTTACATTCTATGTAAAAGTTTGGCAATTCTCAAGTAGAAATATTTACAGGAAAAATATTAAATATTAATAATAACTTGGAAGAATTTCAAAAGAGGAAATTGATAAAGATGTTACAAAAACATTCCTCTTCTTATGCATGAGAGTATACTGATATGTAATGGATTGATCCTAAAACTTGTATGCATCATATTTGTATCTAGGAAAATGTCAAACCAGTTAGACAACCTCAGAGAAGGATGGATCCGAATTTGAGAGAAATTGTTAAGGAGGAATTATAAAAGTTACTTGATGAATTTCATTTATCCGATATGAGATTGTCAACGAGTGTCACCTTTGGTAATTGTTCCAGAGAAAAATGGGAAATGGAGAGTGTGTATTGATTACAAGGAATTGAACAAAGCTACTTTGAAAGATCATTTTCCATTACCTTTTATAGATCAAGTATTATATACCTTGGCAAGGAAGAAATATTTTTCATTTCTTAATGGTTTTAGTGGATATAACCAAATCCAACTAGCACCAACAAATCAATATAAAACTACTTTCACATGTCCATGGGGAACATATGTTTGTAGGTTACTTCCCTTTGGATTATGTAATGCACTTGCAACATTTCAAAGAGGAGTTTTAGGTATATTTTATAATCTAATTCATGAATGTGTGGAAGTTTATATGGATGAATTTACTATATATGGAAATACTTTCGAAGAAGCTCTTCATAATTGGAAAAAAAATCTTATTAGATGTAAATAAGAAACCCTTCCATTAAGCCATGAGAAGTGGTTTATGATGTTCAATGAAGGGATTGTTCTAGGCCACCATATTTCAAGTAATGGGATTAAAGTGGATACATCTAAAGTAGAAGTGATTTCTAAAATTTCAATCTTGTTTGCTAAAGAGATGCTAGAAGTTTTCTTGGGTTCACTGGTTATTTTATAAGATTCGTAGAAAATTTCACAAAAATAGCCTCTCCACTTTTCAAACTTCTTACAAAATATTCTGAATTTGTTTGGAATTTTGACTACCAAAAATCATGAGTCATTGAAGCACAAATTTTAAGAGGACCTAATTGGTCTCTTCCTTTTCACATTTCTATCAATGCTTCAAATACAACTTTAGGAGTTGTGTTGGGAAAAAATATCTAAATCCTTATGTTATTTATTACACAAGCAAAAATTTGACTCCAGCAAAGTTATATTACACTGTAACAGAAAACGAGTTTTTAGTTGTTATGCATGCCATTAATAAGTTTCATCATTTTATCACCGCTTATGAAACTTTCATTCATATAGACCATTCTGCTATTACATATCTAATGAACAAATCAATTACTAATGGTAGAATTACAATATGGTTGCTATTATTGCAAGAATTCAACATTATTATTCTTGATGGACCAGGAAAAGAAAACACAATAGATGATTGTCTTTCTAGAATGCAGAATAATAATGATGATGTTCCTGTAAAATATAATTCTCCTAATGAATATATTTTTACAGTATCTACTAAAACACCTTGGTTTATATTGCTAATTATTGGGCTACATGAAAATTACCTCCACAACTCTTAGTGAGGGAAAAACAAAAATTGATCAAAACCAGTGCACCTTCTTCTTGTATAGATGGAGAATCATACAAAACCAGACATGGTTTGATCATTCAAATGTGTGCCCGAGAATATGAAGTACCAAAAATTTTAAAAGCTTGTCACAATGAGCCATGTGGAGGACACTTTACTGACAAAAGAAATGCTTACAAGATCCTTCTTTTGGGATATTATTGGCCATCTTTTTTTAAGGATGCTAAGGAATATGTCAAAAGATGTGATAGTTGTCAAAGAATGGGGAAGCCTATTCCATCAGATGAAATGCCTCTACAACCACAGGTACTTGTAAAGCCTTTTGAAAAATGGGCTCTAGATTTTGTTGGACCAATAAATCCTCCATATAAATAGAAAAGGTATATAATCGTTTGTAAATATTATGTTACAAAATGGGTAGAAGCTAAATGTCTTTCTTTTGCAACTGAAAATGTTGTAGTTACATTTCTTTTCGAGGATAACTTCACTCATTTTGGTGTTCCAAGAGAAATTGTAACAGATCAAGGTACTCAATTCACATCCAATTTGGTGCAATATATCATGGAGCAATATAATATCAAGCATCGAAAGTCTACTCCATATCAGCCACAAGCCAATGGACAAGTGGATTCCACCAATAAGGTACTTGAAGCAATTCTAACCAAAATTGTGCATCTGCATAGGAGAGATTGGACAGAAAATCTTCAAGAGGGACTATCGACATATTGAACCACATGGAGAAATACAATTGGGCATACTCCCTGTGAGCTTGTCTATGGAAAGCAAGTTTTGCGTTCAATTGATTTCAAAGTGGAAACCTATAGGACAACAACTAAATTGAACCTTAATCTATCTAAAGATTAGAAATTAATACTAGCACAATTGAATGAGCTAGATGAGATTCGATAAAATGTTATCCAAAGAACCAACATAGTTCAACAACAAATATTAAAATGGCATGATAAATTTATCAAAGCTAAAAAGTTCAAGCCAGGTGACTGGGCTCTTCTTTTTTATTCCAAATTCAAATATTTTCAAGGGAAGTTTCAAACTCATTGGCTTAGTCCTTACGAGATAGATACTATTTTTGGTAATGGAACAGCCAAGATCAAAACTATTGATGATGAACAAGTTACTTATCTTGTTAATGGTCATAGATTAAAATTCTATCATAAACCACTAACAAAGGAAGAGTTTGTCAAATATTTGCAAGAAAATTTTGAATTCAAGTTGGTTAAGAAGGGAGCTTTTTCTCCCCATTCTCCAACTCCATTGTGATTTTTCTTATCATATATATATATATAGATAAACATGAAAACCAACAATGTTGGCATGCTTATATGAAAAATCTTAACTGAAAACCAAGAGTTCTTGGCGGTTTATATTTTCATAATTCCCTTATCTTTTCCTCATTTATTTTTATCCCTCTTTTTCTAATGTCTACAGGTGGTCAAGCAACACTTTTGAAGACCAACCTTCTTCAATGATCAATAAAGAAGTAGCAACAATAAGGAATTCTCCTATGATCGAGCAACAAATCTCAAAGAATAAACAACAACAAAATCAGTGTCATTCTGTAGCTAATCTTCAATCCCGCAACTAATTCCAAATTCTACAGCCAAAACAATCCAACAATCTACATTCAGAGAATATACAACAAGAGAATATCATAACGAGGTATGTATGATGTTACATTATTTTCATATAAGGGCATTAGATTTTAATTCATTGGATGATTTCATCATAAGGCTTGGGCAATTAAAGCACCTTATGAACTACTTGACATTATATCTCACTATCCTAACTGCTATATCCCTATTTCATTATTATGGCTTAACCTGTCACATCAAATCCATTCGCAATCACATGGATCTTATCGATCCTATGAAATCGGATCTAAAAATAATGGGAATCATGAGAAATGATTTTGTCCCATTAAGTTAAACACCCCGTGAGCACCTCATTCCATTATCATTTCACTCCATTTTATACCCCTCACCATCTAGTCTACCTAACTTTCCTCTTGTCAACCCTTCATCACCTTTGTCAAGAAAGAAACAGTTCAGGACTGAGACTTCTCTCCACCATGGGTATCATTGTCCGATCAGAACCTAATGGAATCAAGTTTCTTTAGGCTTATCCACGAGTCAGAGAATAGTTGTAGTAAGTAAGTTGGCTCAGGTTCTTTGAAAAAATTGATGGGCATGAGACATAGGTGACCATAACTTTTGCTCGGGCTTTTGATGGGGTAAATGCAGAAATTGGCAACATTAAACTTATACTAACAGAGACCATCATGGTAGAAGCTACAAAATTACCAGAAATAGAGAGAATTAGTTTAAGAATAGGAAAATCAAAGAGAAAGACTAGGTAAACTTCCTCAGGGATCCATGTATGGAAATTTCTATCTTTAAAAAGGGAATTCCAGTCACAACATTGAAAGGAAAATGGAGGAAAGGAAAAGGAATTTACTATTAGTTATTTAGAAATTTTTAATCTATGAAGGAAGGTTCAGGACCATGCTTTTTTATCATGCCCAACTTCTGATGCATTTTATTGATGGGAATGAAATAAATTTGCCATATTTCTTGCTCTATAGTCTTAGAAATATGTCCTCTAGTGTGTGACAAGAATAAAACACCCTCGATAGTGCTCTCTATCATCACGGTATCATAAAAATCCTCATAAAAGCACATCTAGAAGCCAAAGGAGATGATTGGCATGATTTTCTAGTCTGCAATCATTTTTTAGAAGCTAAAGAAGAAGAAACTAGTAAAAAAGTTAAAAGAAGTTGACACAGGTCACTCCCAAACCCTAACCCCTAAGAAGAAAATGAAAAGGAGGGTTCAAGTCAGAATGAAATAGAGGCATTAGAAGACCCACTTAAAGATGATTCAGTATTTGGAAAAATGTAAAATGAAAAATGAAAAAGAATATGTTAGAAGAAATAAAGCCAGCTCAAGTACCAAACTACCTAAGGAAAATGAGGAGACAGAAAAGAAGAAACAAGAACAAACCAACAAAAGGAAAATCATACAAAACATTAAAGAATTAGGGGTAAAATTAAGAAGAAATAGAAGAATTTCTAAACTCTCAAACATGCAATCTCCAAAAATTGTTGATCTTGAAGAAGAAAGTTACATGACACCACCTTAGACACAAAGTATGATAAGGAGGACACCAGAAATTGATCCAGTACAATAAGAAATTGATGATTATGCGGAGTCGTTAGAGAAAAAAGCGCAACAATAGGTAAATTTCTCTTCTCATAATCAAGAAGATACAATGAAGAAACCCCTATATCAGATCATATTCCTGAAAAAGAATATAGAATTGAGGATGTTCTGAATCAATATATATGTGAGTTATAAGTTCTCAATAAACATCTCAAACAAGAACAAGAAGCAACAAAGATACAAAATGAAATATTAAGGACTCAAAATAACAAAACATTTTTGCATCTATGCCACTGGGATAAGAATAACAAGAAATTCAAAGTAAAGAATAGATTCCTCAAAAATAGAATTAGGGGGTTACATAGAAAAATCCTAATGAAGAAACCAAGGACAATCTTTGGCATCAAAAAGAGAAAGAAGAGCACTAGTCTAGATGTGGTTGCACAGGCTTCTGAGATTATATATTGAAGGAAAGAAGGAACCAATTTTGAATTTGTGATGCATGAGGACATGAAAAACCTTTAGGGTGGGGGAATGTTGAAGTTTGAAAATTTTCTCTTTTTGACAACCATTTTTCCTCTTCTTAACCTTTTTATGACCATTTTGTTGCAGTTTCAATCTAAACAAGGTCATCATAGACATAATCAAGCATCCAAAAAGTATTGGTCATCCATGTTTTAGAAGCTATTGTTTCTTTTTGAAATATAATTAAAACATCTCTACAACTACATAATCTTTCTTATTCCACAACTAATGTAGAATTCTATAGATATCTCCATGGTTAGACAAGTTCCAATGCACCAGCGGTTGAATGAAAGGAACCATTAGATGGAAATTGTTCTACACATGAATGTCCACCTATCTTTATGATATGGAAAAACATAGAGATCGAAAGATTTAGAAGTCAAACCAAAAGTCAACTTTGGCTATCGCGTTCCAACGGTCAAACAGAGATTGATAGAAGATTGTGGAGAGATCAAGCGAGCATGGAAAAGATTCAAGAGTTGATGTGTTCAATCAAAATCCCTCATGATTTGTTCTTCTGATAGAAAATCATGAGGAGATATACTTTCAATTTAATATTATTTCTTAGTTGTCAGATGAGCTAAATTACCTCTCGACATAGGATTCTCAGATCAATTTTGATAAAGAAATGTATAAAAATCCTTAAGGAGAAACCAAAAAGGACAATAGTGGTTATTAAGAATTATATGCAAATTTTGTTGAAGACTCCAGTGATTAATATAATACTCCATTTTTAATCAATGTGTGGTTAAGCAAGTTGATTGAATCAATGACGAACTTACACTCAATGGGAGGCCCCTGTTGAGAGTTGTAAGAGTAGATAGTTTCATTTATACTGCAATGTCTTATAGTTTTCCTTTCTCTCAATACATTCACTTGTTTAGTAGTCTAATTCCTTGTTTCTTATTTCAATGGAGCGCTTATAAAAAATACCAAAAAAAAAAAATCAGAATGCATTTCATTTAGCAATTCAATTTCATAACTCAATTAAATTTCGTCAATGATGAATATATGGTTTTTATATTTTATTAGCGCACATCAATAACCATTTGAAGCTGCAATTTGATTTATTTCCTCTATGCAAATCATTTTCTTTCTGTTGTCGCTTTTTCTAGCACCTGTAGCACAAGTGCTTCAAGAGACATAGAAAACTTCCTAGAGACAACCTCTGGGTTGATTCTAGACTAGTGCCTAGGACATCTTAGATAGAGGAGTGCATGGAAGAATATCAGTGAGTGGTTTTGGCAACACTCCAATTGTCACATAGTTAAAAATATAATAAAGGGGGCTTGGTTCAATAGGCCTTTGTTAAGGTAAACCCAAGCCAATACAGGGATCCAAATGTTCAGGGTGTAAATCGGTCCAACCTCAAAGAGAAATGTCTAGTTCTAGAGGTCGACACACAACAACAAGAAGCTTAATATTGACGTTGCAGTAAAGTGAAGATGATGAAAGGGAGGAGGGGATTTAGTGTGTAGGGCTGATTGCAATACATAATCCTAAGAAATGATTGATCCAGCAAAAATATGGAAGAGGGAGGAGATGAAAGAGCAGAAAGGGTGGAGCGTGAATTAAGGTTCCATGCCATATACCTCATGGGTACCTTTATCACCAATAACATGACTAAATCTGGGCTCATACAGGTACTACAGGTTAATCTAATAACGCAAGTAAATTTGTCTTTTACACATGTATTGTAGGTTATAGACTAACATAAGTAAATTTGTCTTATACATAAATATTGTTTGTTATTTAGCAGCCTAGATAAATCCATGAACCAGAGAGAAATCGATAGCTTCATCACACTATTTCATAGAAAAAAACATATATGAAATGAGATTTAGAGAGGGGGAAACATACTGTGGATTTCCATGATTAGAATCACCAAAGAGTTTCAATAATCTTCGAAATGAGTCCCATTCACCAGTCCATTTACATTCAATAATCTATAGCTCAAGTTCCTCATGAAAAAGCTTCATAGAACCGAAGTGGAACCACAAAATTTGGACCACCACGGGTGTAGAATTCCAACACCTCTATTAAGTCTTCCCCCCCTATTTATAAGGAGAGGGATATCTTGAAAATTAATTACAAAAATATCTCAGCCTGAGCATCCCGCTGTCTGCTAGAATAGCTATCTCGACCTGTAATAGCTCCGCTACCCATAATGATTACAATCAAGATCTGATTCCTTTTAAAATGTAAGAAATATAGAATAAACGAAAATAAGAAAAAATTGATTAATGGTGAGGAAAACATCTCCAAGCCATTCCTGTTATGGCCTTTGGTCAGGCCACGTCTTTTCCTTGGTGTGCTTCTCCTGCTACTCAACCGATTTTTATTGCTTTCACCTTAACTACATAAATCACTCATTCTCCAGAGCTGGGAGTGGTTCAACTGTGAGTTTAATGTCACGGTATAGTAATAGAGGTCATCTGGGCAGTAATTCATCTTCCCTCTACATGGACCTCCATGCTAAATCATCAAGTCCTCATGAGCTCCCATACATTCATTTACTCACAGAAGACGTGCAGTGAAGCAGTGAAATTCATATCTATGGTCCATGTAGTCCTTGATTTCTTGTTGCAGGGGCCTCTACATGATTAGCCCATATCGATTTGTCATTGCTCCATGCCTTCGTACAATGCCTCAATTGTCAACCCATCCACCTTCAAAGCTTTGTACCATGCTATCGAAACATTATTGCATCACAACTTTTACTCTAAAAGGCATTATAGGACAGCGAGCCCCGCATCTCCTTAGGCTCCCTTTGGTTTAGCCCCTTTCCTTTTAGTTCCTCTAGTGACTGTGCGCTTAGCCAAATATCGGATCTCCTCTGCATCGGAGGTTCCCATTCAGAGTTTTTATATTGGAGCCGCAACATGTTTGCAATCTATGATTGCAATAGCCCTAAAGTGCTTACCCCTTGGTTCCTCGGCTCTTTATGTGACTATGGGCTAGGTCCCTTATCGGAGGTTCGCAATCAATGATTCCTTTCTTATGCACACCACAAGCATCGATTGTCGATCACTTATTACCCTTCTTGCTTAGCCCCTAGTTATTTTAGCTCTTTATGTGACTGTGGGCCAGCCCCTATATCGGAAGTTTCCATTCGGGGTTCTTTTATATTAGAGTCACGATGTGCTTGCAATCTCCAATTGTAATAGTCCTTTAACGCTCGGCCTCCAGCTCCACCTTTGGTTTTCTATGCCTTGTGACCACGGACCAACCCCCACATCAGAGCCCCTTTATCACACTTTCCCATGTGTGCACTGCGTTATAAAGTGTTGATAAGCCTTAACCTCCAATTTACGATTATTTATGTGACGTCATCACTGCCACATGGCATTTCCTAAGTTTTGACACATGTCACCCAGATATGCCCTATTTGGACCCTTGAAAATTCCAGATTTGCATGCCACGTGTCCTCTATGTTGACATGTCATGATGATGTCATCTACCTTGTGTCTTTATTGGATCCAACTATGCTACCATGTGGCCCCCTGGAGGAGAGAGAAAAGGCTTGCCTAAACTTGGTTTTGTGTTGAATTTCTTTGTTAAATGCTTTTCAGCATTTCCCTACATTTTAAAATCAACATATCGCGACTTGAAATATCTCAACATTTTAGAGTTGGCACCCCATCGTCCTGTTGATATGTCGGTGTCGCTCTAGACCTCTGATGTGTGATCCCTTAATGCACGATGTATTTGTGCTATTGCGATCATCAATCACTGATTCACCCCACCGATACAAGACCTCCGGTATATCGGACATCTAACATGCGATGTGTTGATATGCCATGAGCCATGGAACCCCGATCGCCGATGTGAGATGGCGCTTAATCCTTCCGATATGAGAGTTGTGATATCGGTGATGGCTCCGCTACTAGTCCTCTATCATTTACGATCACTGATTTGCGGGATCACTGGAACCTTCAATCTCCGATATCGGTGATCAATGATTGTTGGTTTTCTCTACCCTCCCATGTTGCTGCTTTCAAAAAGCTCTGATTGTGATTTGCGATATGCCCCTGGACCTCCAATCTACAATTCTTTCCTCCTTTCAAAGGTGACAAAACCCCCATCTTTAACAGGCCATATCATATGATTCCAGGGTCCATTTGAGGAGCTCCATATACCATTAGAAAGCTTATTCTGAGCCATATCCAATGAAGAGGGTATGATGTAGCTTTGAGGGCTTCTGTGGCTTGTAAGATGGATGCAAACTTTACTTCTCTTTTTTACTTTCAGCCACTAAAAGCACATTTTCTTGTGAATGACAACATTGGCTCCAACTAGGGATAATGCCTTGATGGCAAGGTGCTGAGAACCTACAGACTAGTAGCCTTCACCCGTGGGCATAGAGTTAAAAATATAATGAAGCTATATAACCAGAAAATATCCATGGGTCTTTATTTGTTGGGAGTTATTTCCTCATAAAACTGAAATGCAGAAATACAAATTCTAACAACTGGAAATTAAATACTCAGTGAGTGAGCTTATTTATATACAAATCGTACTTATGTATAGGGCTCAATTCACCTAAGTGAGTTCAACCCTGCAAAGGAGCTAGGCCAACATTTGAGCATTGCTCCTAATGCCTCCATGCTGCTCAAATTTAACAATCAAAACAAGCATGCACCATGAAAAGTCTTCAAACAAAAAAATTAATACATGCTCTAGAAACAACCTCTGTTGCTAACTCAAGAAGGTCATCATGTAGTCAGCTACAGGGTCATAGAACTGACAAGAAGAATTTGTAGCTGCCTTATTTCCATGAAAAGTTTGTTGACCAATATCTTCTTGGTTAAGGCAACCACAAATATTGTTCAGCTCCTTAGCTTTATATTTTTTGAGAAAAACTTGTTGCTGGAAGCTTGCACCCCGCTTACTGGTAAACCACCCCCTTTGAACATTTGTAGCCATATCATCCTCCTCTGAATAATATGAATCATAAATCGAAGGAGGTTCTTGTTCTTATTCTCCAGGTGAAGCATGTGCACTATAAATTGGATCCTCTTTATTAACCACTTGGTGGGCCTCCTCTTCTTGTGTAGCTTCCCGTGATTGTGAGTGTTGTGGCTCTGCATCACTTGACTCTCCATCAGAGTCCTATACATCATAAGAAGGAGAAACATCAAATTCGTCTGAATAAGATCTCTGAGGGTTTATTTGCAGCTCGATGATGTTTCCTTCTTCTCTTTCTTGATCATTGGGTGATGCTCCTTTGATGTAAGTAGATGTTTTCTTGGAGCGGAGCTCCATAAACATCTTCAACAGGATCATTAACCTCATGAATATTTTCAACATTAAAATGTGCGCAACAATCTTCAAACAGAGGATTCAGTGGATATAATCTTTTGCAATAATGATTGAATGATATGTAAAAACTCTTTAAGGAAGATATGCTACCATGAGGTATTGTCCTATACCAAATCTAGCAACCTCGTCTAAAGAATACATGAACAATCTCATTTGTACATCTTCAAGAAAAATACCCTGTTGTTCCATGCATTCATGAAAATATTTGAGGTGTTGGTCAGGCCATCTATCTGTGTCTCCACTGAATATAGGGAAATAGGTATTCCATTCATGAACTGAAGGGACATGTTTGGGATAACCATCAATAGAAGAAAAATCCAGTGGGGAAAGCTTGTTGGCTAGGAATTCAGGAATGGCCATTTTGAAAACCCCTTATGTGAGTGATCTCAGTTTTAAAGGTAGGGAAATATTTTGGTTGCTTTAGCATCAGAGTGAGTATGAGGCTACTTGAAAGCCAGGGTTATCAAATAGAGATATGGACACTGGAGTCGCAAGGATGTTTGCCATAATATTGAAACAATGGAGTCGCTAAGGCGAGAGATCTTCAACCCACTCTTCCCTTGCTCACCTAACAGAGGAATGTAAATATTTTTCGTACCTAGGGAAAAATATTCTAATCTGTTCCCCAGAAATGGTGCTAGAAAAATGTTGTCACTTTTTCTAGCACTTGTAGCGCAAGTGCTTCAGGAGACATAGAAAGATTCCTAAAGATAGCCTCTAGGTTGATTGTAGACCAGTGCCTAGGACATCTTAGATAGAGTGCATGAAATAATATCAGTGAGGGGTTTTGGTAGCACTCCAATTGTCATGTAGTTAAAAAGATAATAAAGGGGGCTTGGTTCAATAGGCGTTCATTAAGGTAAACTCAAGATAATACAAGGATCTAAATGTTTAGGGGGTAAATCGGGCCAACCTCAAAGAGAAATGTCTAGCTCTGGTGGCCGACACACAACAACAGGCAACTTAATATTGACATTGCAGTAAAGTGAAGAGGAGAAAAGGGAGGAGGGGATTCAGTGCATAGGGCTAATTGCAATACAAAATACTAATAAACGATTGATCCAGCATAAATATGGAAGAGGGAGGAGATGAAAGAGTGGAAATAGTGGAGCGTGAATTAAGTTTTCATGCCATATATCTCATGGGTACCTTTATCACCAAACATCATGAGTAAATCTGGGCTCATATAGGTACTATAGGTTAATCGAATAACACAAGTAAATATGTCTTGTACACATATTGTAGGTTATAGAATAACATAAGTAAATTTGTCTTATACACAGGTACTGTTCGCTATTTAGTAGCCTAGATATATCCACAAATTAGAGAGAAATTGATAGCTTCATCACGCTATTTCAGAGAAAGAAAAACATATATGAAATGAGATTTAGAGAGGGGAAAACATACTGCGCATTTCCATGATTGGAAACACCAAAGAGTTTCATTAATCTTCAAAATGAGTCCCATTCACCAGTCCATTTACATTCAGAAATCTATAGCTCAAGTCCCTCATGAACAAGCTTCATAGAACCAAAGTGGAACCATAGAATTTAGACCACTGCGGGTGCAGAATTCTGGAACCTCTATTAAGAGTTTCTCCCCCTATTTATAACGAGAGGGAGATCTTGGAAATTAATTACAAAAATATCTCAACTTGAGCATCCAACTTTCTGCTAGAATAGTTGTCTCGACATGCAATAGCTCTACTACCCACAATGATTACAATCAGGATCTGATTCCTTTTAAAATGTAAGAAATACAGAATAAACGAAAATAAGGAAAAATTGACTAATGGTGAGGAAAACATCTCCCAATCGTTCTTGTTATGGCCTCTGGTCAGGCCACGTCTTTGCCTTGGTGTGCTTCTCCTGTTACTCGGTCGATTTCTGTCACTTTCACCTTAACTTCCTAAATCGCTCGTTCCCCAGAGATGGGAGTGCTTCCACTGTGAGTTTCATGTACAGTAACATAGGTCATCTAAGTAGTACTTCGTCCTCCCTCTGCATGGACCTCCATGTTGAATAATCAAGTCCTCGTGAGCTCCCATACATTCATTTACTCACAGAAGATGTGTAGTGAAGCATTCAAATTCATTTATGTGGCAGGTGTAGTCATTGATTTCTTGTTGCAGGGGCCTCTACAGGATTAGCCCATATCGATTTGTCATTGCTCCATGCCTTCATTCAATGCCTCAGCTATCAACCCATCCACCTTCAAAGCTTTGTATCACACTATCAAAACATTATCGCATCGAGACTTTTACTCTAAAATGAGTTACATGATAGTGAGCCTTTATCTCCTTAGGCCCCCCTTGGTTTATCCACTTTCCTTTTAGTTCCTTTAGCAATCGTGCGCTTAGCCAAATATCGGAGCTCCTCTGCATCAGAGCTTTCCAGACAGGGTTTTTACATTGGAAATACAACATGTTTGCGATCTATGATTGTGATAGCCCTTCAGTGCTTACCCCTTGGTTCCTCAACACTTTATGTGACTGAGGGCCAAACCCTTATCTGAGCCCCCCAATTGGAGGTTCGAAATCAAATATTCATTTTTTATGCACACCACAATCGTCGATCACTGATCACCCTCCATGCTTAGCCCCTAGTTCCTTTAGCTCTTTATGTGATGATGGTCCAACCCCTATATTGAGGGTTTCCAATTAGGGTTCTTTTATATTGGAGTCACGATGTGCTTTCAATCTCTTATTGTGATAGTCTTTTAGTGCTCAGCCTCCAACTCTGCCTTTGGTTTTCTGTGCCTTTGTGACCACAGACTGTTGACAAGGTTAATCCTCTCTATAGATAGAGGCGATCCCTATAGCCCAATGAGTGGGTCTAGCAACTGAAGTGACAATCAACTAGACATCTTCCTAGGTTATAATTGAAAAGAAGAACGAAAGAGATGACCTACCTCGTTTTGATGCTATTCCAATTTCCTTTGTTGAGGGCCTCGAACCGCTTGTGTCACAGACTTGTTCCTACTTCCCTCAGTGTTTATGTACCTACACAAGTGATCAAGAAATAGCAAAGCATGCCAAAACCAATAGAAAAATCCAATAACAACCTACTTAACTGATTAAGGAATGTCAAGCTAAATAATACATGAACACATATATTTTGGGAATATGAACCAGTAGTGTATATTATTAGGAAATAAAGGGAAGCCTGCAACCAAAGCCATGAGGTTGAAAGGCTCTCCTTGAGTGGTAGTCCAAGTCTAAGCCAAGAACTCTCCAAGCACTCCTTCCCCAATTCAAATGAATAGCCTTAGGCACAATCTCAACATGAGGGTGCAAATAGACATAGACCAACAATTTGTGAATCGGAAAAGATGAATACATAGGTTGGGAAAGGGAGTTAGGATCTCTCTAAAGATAGGATTATGTCCTCATCTCAAGGGGGTAGGTCACAGGGATAATACCAAGAGGCCAAGTTGGGAGAATTCGATCTCATTCATGCCAAACAACCTCCAGCTCGCCGCTCTGGAAGCTTCTAGATCATGAAGCTTCTCGTCCTCTTTGGGAAAATTGCCTTTTTGGGGATCATTGTAGGTATACAAGGGAATAGAGCGATGCCATCGCGGGCCAAGCATGATACAACAAGCAACCATCGCAGTTTTTAACCTCATAAGAGCGATGAGTCTCAAAATCAGGGTTTTAGAGCTATTTCTTCAAGGGAAAGCTCATGTTATTTTCCAATCAATGTTCTAGGGAGGATATGAGCTGCATATCTAAATAAGTACATTGTACGATGGTCATGTCTTGGGAACTTTAGGGTATGTCACAGGGAAGTGCAGGAGGTGTGACAAAATATTGTGTAACAGATGCCCCCTAAAGAATGAAGGCAGAACGCGGAGTGATGACTGAGATGCTTTATGAGCTTTTGCAAGGACGAGGACACGCACTGTCAGGAGACCTGCAAATCAAGGATGGATATACATATACATATCTTAAATCAAGACACGAATCCACGACATGGACTCAACCATTTGGATGATGAAGACTATATGAAAAGATCCACCGTATGGACATAGCCATCCAGATAACAAGGATCATCATAAATATAAAGTCCCACGTTATGGTCACAACCATCTGTATAGTAGAAACATGTGTACAATCATGAACAAAATATAACTCCATGCAACCTGAGTCATATCAGACAAGACCCAAGGTCTTGCGCTCTATCATGACTCAATCAAAGTACGAATTCTAACATGCGAATGACCGTGTCGCAGTCGAACACACTAGAAAACCACCTGATTACTAGCCATTGATGTAGACTGTTAACATGCATGAGAGGAACCACCCATAACAACAATGGCTCTCAAGGTATGATAATACAATCTGTGAATGTGATAACGAAGCTAAAGTCGAACACCCATGGAATCACCCGATTGAAGGCCAATGACAAAGGCCTGTCGTCGGATGCGAAGAACTTACCATTAAGGCATGCAAGCTCTAAGGTATTGAAAGGGAGTTTCTAAGTCATCTTCCTAGATAATGAGCTGAAGTCAACAGGAAGTGACCAGTCGAAGGAGGGTCATAATGTTTCCCTCATCATTGACACAAAACAAGGAATAAAGTGGAATAATTTTGAAGACTGTACCAATGACTCAAACTGTGTATAGGTAAATAACTGCTAATTTAGACTTCTCTTGAACATATTGGTGACACAACTTTAGAGTCTGGCAGCATTAGACTCAACATAGGGCCAAGGGTCATAATGACGAGGTGGAATAGTCAAATGAGAGGAAAAATGGATCACCCAAACCTGGAAGGACAAGTGACTAAGTGAGGATATCCCAAACCCGACACGAGAAACAGATGAGTGTCATGTTTAAGAGCGACATGATACCAATACAAAGGATGTTTCATCTTCACTTTCCCCCACTATTTCTAGCAAGTACCTCTTTATTTTTACACAAGATTGCAAAGCATACCATATGCTTGTCATATAAGTTCACCCTTCAGATGAATTCATCCTAGTAAGTTTTACGAGCCCTAGGAAGGAGAAGCTCGACCTCATCATGATGACAAGTCTTTCATCGTTTAATTTTTACAAGTCCAACGGAAGAGTAACTTAGTGTCTTTTTCATATTTATAGAGTTTGAAAAGAGACGAAAAAGAAAACTCCATTAGGTCCATTTTCGTAATTTGTCTCTCGAATCTAAAAAGGTAGAAAACAATATTCGAGAGAACCTCTTAGCCATGTTCGACTAAGGTGTACCTTTTTCGTAAATAATCAACCTGAAAAAAGGGGTAAACATATACTGAGATGACGTCGATTCATTTACTTTAACGAGTTCAAAACGACAAGTACTTGACAGTTTTTTCATATTTTTGGAGTTTGAAAAAAACTAAAAGATGACTCCTCCTGGAGGAACGAGTGGTAAAAAAGGATAGCAACTAGTTCTCGTAATTATGGGACTTCTCAAAACGTGTAATGGTCAAGAGGTTGGCTAATAAAACCACTCATCGCAGATGTTCCTCAAGCAAGGGTAAAACAACCAAGTGAAAACATACGATTGGCCAAAGAGATAGTGATGATGGAATGAAAGAACCAAGGCTCATCTAACAAAAATCGGTTGATAAAAGTAACAATCATGAGATGTAAAGTGGGAATGGTTTCATTTTTACACAAGCTTGAAACAGAGACAAACTATGCTTGGATTTGGTTTCAATTTTACACAAGCTTGAAACGGAAACAAACTATGCTTGGGTTGTGTTTCATTTTTAGACAAGCTTGAAATGAAGATAAACTATGCTTGAGATAAGTTTGCATGCCCCTAGTATAATGACTCAATTCAAGGTACATGCCCCCCAAGCTTCATTTCATTCACCTAAGTGGATGGAAAGAAGGTTCACTTACGAGATCAAGCGAAAGACTCGATAGGGATTTTACGAGATCTAATCAAAGACTCGAATTGGAAGGGGAGTTGTTTCATTTTTTAACGAGCTCGACACAGGAAAAGAACCATGCTCATGGAGACCTATTTCATTTTTTAACGAGGTGGACATAATAAAAAAACTATCCTCACAGCCATTGTTTCATTTTTCAATGAGCTTGACACAAGACAAGGAACTCTGCTCCACGGTCCTTGTTTCATTTTTTAACAAGCTTGACACAAGACAAGGAACTCTGCTCCACTCCTTTGTTTCATTTTTTAAGGAGCTTGACACAAGACAAGGAATTCTACTCCACTCCTTTGTTTCATTTTTTAAGGAGATTAACACAAGACAAGTAACTATGCTCCATGGTCCTTGTTTCATTTTTTTAACGAGATTGACACAAGTCAAGGAACTTTTCTCCACGATCCTTGTTTTATTTTTTAATGAGCTTGACACAAGAAAAGGAACTTTGCTCCAACCCTTATTTCACAGACCAAAATAGGCCATGGCTTCCAAGAGGTTTGCATCAAATGGGAGAAAAATGCTCTGGAAGGGATACATGTCCAGGTATCCAAATGAAAAATCGGGCTCTAATGCCCCGAGTACATGATGTACTACATCACCTATGAGATCATCAGTAGGTGTGGGAATGGAACAGGTGGCCACGTAATTAACCTATGGTGGGGGTGATACTTCTTGCATATAAGAAACAGTTAGGGAGGATAGTTGATGGGAGTTGATTTAGGACCAATGAATGTAAGTTGATCAATGATCACAATGCTTCCTTCATGCAGGAAACACATCACTCGAAAGAGGGAAGAAACAAGAGCTCCCATGACATAAAAATAGTCACAGCCAAGGAGTAGATTAAAATCCAATGGGCCTTGGACAACCATCACATCTATATAGACAGTATTTCCTCCCAAAGTAATAAGAAACTTAGGATCCCTAACGGTTGACTGGTTCCTCTGTAAAAGCTAATAGATTCTGGGTGATGTGGACAAGTTGAGGAGAACCTAAAGCATGCCAAGTAGTTGAGGAAAAAATACTAACAGATGCACCCTCGTCTATGACTGTGTTAGGACGGCCATATGGTAAACCTGTACTGTAATTTGAAAAGGCACATAAGATGGAAGGCAATATCTTGCCAGTCGACTCCAATCAAAAGAAGTGACTAAACTACTCGGAAGGGGTGTCGTAGGAATGTGAGAGCTACCCTCTTGCTCGATGGGAATAGGAGAAATGCTCTCATGCACCTAGGGAATGAGAGAATTTATCTCCAATTCATTCGAAACTGAAGAAACCAAAAGAAACTGAGCAGTATGAGGTTCACTCTCTACCGAAAAAGCATGGTTAACTAAAGGTGGGGTCAAGTCTACCATTTTCTCAATCAATTGTTGGTCGAGAACAGGCTCACGAGACTCACTTTCAGAGAGAGTGGGATTGACCAAAGATGACTTTCGATCAAACACTAGATCAACTAGTGGAGGATCAGGCGAAAGCTTTCGACACCCAGTCAAAAGATGAGGTTGAGAAGTTGTAAGTTTCTCCAACTCTTTGGAAGCTTCATCCATAAGAGGAAAAAGGTGAATGGGATGATTACCTTCACACAACTTACAAGGAAATTTGACTTTTCCATTTTTCCCATGAGCTTTACTAGTTTAAGGTTTATGTTGGCCGGATAAATCGTTCTTGCGGACAAGACCGATCTCCCTAGTATCAAATGATATCTAGCAACAAAGAGCACAAGCAAATCTACTTCTCTCTAAACATGTTTCAATTCATAAATGAATACTAAGAGGTGTATCAGACCCTACCTCAGTCCAATGCTTGTTTGTAGCAGTTCTATCCCAACAGCTTCAAGCAGTTCCTTTTTAATAACCTGCATACACAAACAAACACACATCAAAGCATACATGCGTATAATAAAACATATTCATTATGAAGATCAAGGAGCTCATAAAACAAACCATTAGAGACATTTCATTGAGAAAAACAAACTTGATTGTATTAACTTTATGAATAAAAGAACCTTACAACCTTTGCCTTGATGTTGCACAAGTTCTTTCCAGGGTCCAACAGGTGTCTCCTCTACTTTGACAAGCCTCACTCACTTCCCAAATGACATGAAAGGTATGTGATCTCTCCTCTCACAAGCTCACAAAGGAAGTCTAGTTTTCAACATCATTTACCCTCAAGAATCTTCAGCTTTCAACCTCTCCTACAACCAGCCCAATGCATGAATTTATAGTGCAAATGGAGCAAGTTGCAGGTCCACCATTGAAGGGATAAGTTCCTCCTTTAATGGGATAAGCACCTCATATCATGGAGTTAGCTCCCTTAGTTATGGAATGGATGAACCAAGGTGGAGCGGACTTGCCAGCGCAATAATCCTTCTAGAAGTGTCTAGAAGTGACCCAAGATGAGTTTTTAAGAATGAACTCATGCCTTTTTAACTTTTACAGGGGTTCGCACCCATCACTTGACAGACAGAGTGGTCAAGTTCACAGGAAACATGACCATTGGGTGTGGCACCGCAAGCAATGCTAGGAGAAAGTGCGAAACCAAGATTTGAGATATTTTTAAGGTCTTTCTCCCATTTTCAAGGCTTGACATGAAGAGCTGAGGCTTAAGACTTGCAAAAGAGGTATGTATGAGTGTTGATGGACTCACACAAACTGTAGAAAGTCATGGCGACAATTTTTTGTGTAACAGATTGCCCCCTAAAGTGCGAAGTCTGTAGTAGATGAGGGTGGTTTTTTTATCATCTAAGAAGAGTGAAGGACTTTATCATTTCAAGGATCTTCCCGTGGATGCCCCGGTCGGAACCTGTAAAAACATTCAACACAAAATATATATATATGTGAAAATATCATCGCTGAGGTAGGAATTCCCATACTCAGATCAAAACTGACTAAAAACTATCTAAAACTGCTCTGATACAGGAATGATTTTGTATTACATCACAAGTAGGAACATATGGATACAGTATCGGCACAACCATCTGTTTATGAATAGTCCACTATATAATGATAACAAAATTCCTTGCAGCCTGGATGGTGGAAACTAAATCCAGGGTCTTCATTTCTACTTCTTGAACCAGTACGATTCTATCCATGTGAATGAATGTGTCGAAGTCGAACATGGTAGAAACCACTTGATTACGAGTCAATGATGTAAATGGTTAACAAGTGTGAGAGGAACCACCAGTAATGTCAATGGTCCTCAAAGTACTCAGTACAATCCATGAAATGTGAATGAATGAGTCGATGTCGAACACGTCACAAAATCCTTTGATCGAAAGTCAATGATGCAACCTGTCGTCAAAGGCGAGAATTCTGCCATTGAGGCATGCAGATTCCAAGGTACTGACGATTTCTAGATCACCTTTCTAGATAATGAGTTGGAGTCGATAGAAAGCGATCCGTCATAGGCAAGCCCATAACACGAAATCATAGATCAAGTCTGAAGAGATATATTTGGCAAGAACTAACTCAGGGATGGTCAATGATGGATGAAAAATATTTTGCAGGTGAATGGTTTATTTACACAGACCTCTTGAACACATAACGGCACTGAAGATGGCTTGATGACAATTGACCCAAAGCTAATACCCGAAAACCGGTTGAAGACTTTCAATGTGGCTTGATTAACTGTTAGGTAAAGGATTTCCCAACCCAGGTGGATAAAAGTGTCGTGTTCAAGAGTGAT
>APFE030586954.1:105191-138842 GCA_000404065.3 Pinus taeda
AGAAAAGAGCTTAAAGAGGACTCCTATGTGTTTTTTGTTGAAAATGACCAATTTCACCTGAATACCCAATATTCTGCACAAAAACTGCAAACATTACTCATATCTGTTTAAAAATAATAAAAATGCACCAAAAATGACATTTTCAAAGTAAAAAAATAAATAAATGTAATTTATTTATTCAAAAAATCTTATAAAAAGGGCTTTTACAAGTTCATTTTTACCGTTTGCCTTTGGAGTAAAAAGTAAGAGCTTTTGGTAGAAAACTTCCTGTGGAGATTACGAAAAATCCGACCGCTGGAATCGAGAACCGTCTTCTCCAGGTAATCCACATTGTCCCTGACTTGCATTTCATCCGTTTAAAATTTTGTTTTAGGGTTTAGAAATTTATTTTTAGAGGAGAATTAGGGCAAAAAATCGCTCGCGGTAGTTGCGTAGGGGCGCCATGTGGCCCTTGCGCACCCCGATTTTCTGTGCACATAGAAAAGTCGGGGTGTCGCACCTATCCTTAAGGAGAAGTGCGCACCTACGCACTGTCTCTAAAGGGATGGGTGCGAACCCCGCGAAATGCGGATTTTGAACCCTAGTTTCTTCATTTTTGCCCCATAGAATTTTGAAATGAAAATTCTAATCCACCTATTTTGCAATGTAGGTACACAAGATGCTTGTTTGGCGGGAAAGAGAGCAAGAGGACGTGGATCAAGCTGCATTACTCCATCCACCTTCATTACAGGCATTGAGAGCATGCGGGCTATTCAAATTTTGGACCATACTTGGCATGAGGGCACAGGTAGACTTTCTACAATGGCTGGTGAACAGGTGGAGCATACAGGACCAGTGCTTCATTATTGGTGGCAACCAGCTCGAAATCGAGCCGGATGACATATACTTTTTGACTAGCTTGCCCAAGAGAGGCGCGGAGTTATCTCTGTTCGGATCTAGGCCAGGTGGCCAATCTGTCGCTAGTCTCCGACTAGAGTTCTGTAATAACCAAAATCCGGACAAATGGATAGATTTGAAACCATCTCTCACCCTGAACTGAAGGTGATTGCTTTTACTGTTACCAGACTCTGCGGGAGCGTAGCATTGCATCTAGCTACAGGTTCCCAAATGCGCATGGCAGTAGACTACTTCCAAGGCACCATCTTCAACTGGTGCGATGCTGTATTGGCCAATGTGAAGGGCCAATTGACAAGGGTGAAGAATGGACAACTAAAGAACTTTGGATATGGTTATTTAGTTGTCAGCTTTTCCCTAGAGAGGGTACCGATGCTGGTTCCACAGCAACTCACTGTTGAGGCTGGACTTCCCCGAGATCCTTGGGTTATGCAATGGGTTGCAGTTATGGCCCGCCATCCTGAGGAGGGTACCGAGGTTGTTCGATTCACACCAGAGTATTTCCGTTGGTTAGAGAACCAACTATTTATTATTCAGGATTTTCCATACGCTGGGATGGATTATCGTGGTGATCCTGACATGGCTCTTCCACCAGGAGAGAAATGGGATGATAGAGGTAAAATTGTTTTCAACATTTTAATTATATATGTACTTTTTTATTTTTTAAAATCATCCTAAAACTAATAATAAAAAGTTTTAAATGCAAATGTGGGTCCACGGCGACCAACCACTCTCCAGCCCTATGATCAAAGACAACCAGCTGCCACAGCACTGGCCCCACAGGAACAATCAGCAGAGACCTTGGCCGAGTTGGAGAGCCATCTAGAGCGCTTGACCGCAGATATTCCAGAGACCAGCATAGATGACATTCCTCTTAGGCTTCAACGCTATGTGATTGGGCTCCCAGGACCTTTTAGGAGGTTCCTTTGTAGGGTGGCCCGAGCAGTGGTGTCTTATCGAGATCACCACCAGTGATAGGATGATTGCCTTGTAGACTCATTTTTGGACTTTTGATACTATCATTTTTGCCGATCATAAGGTGTTTTTCAACCTATGATCGAGGACGATGTATATTTTGACACACTCCTATGCTATGCTATGCTATATTATTATCATGGTTATCTTGCAAAACATGTTATGAGATGTTTTTAAATTTACTGTTTAATTTAATGCAAATGTCTATTTAACATTCGAGAAGCAACTGCATCTGCTAATGTATTTAAATATCTTGAAATGTGTTGATATTCTATGTAATCAAATTCTCGTTCCAAAAGACGGACTCTAAAAAATAATCGTAATAATACTAGATTTCTAATGGCATAAACTCGATTAAGCTGTAATACAACGAGTTCCAAATCTAAATTAACGATCAAACTTCGAATTCCAAATGAGATGGATTCAGATAATAATTCAATCACTGCACTGTATTCTGTAATGTTGTTCGTTGTTTGACTGAGGCTTACCCCGTGCATAGATACTAACTCTTCAGAGGGCGAATAGATAACCCAAGCTGCGGAAGAGATGTTCCGTGTACTACAACAAGCGCCATCAGTGAAACCGATGTATGTTTGGAGAGGCGTCGACATCTGCAATATCAAGAGTAAAATCAAGATAAGCATGAATAATAATGAAAAACACTCTCTAAAGTAAAGCACGTATCTTTAATCTACGAACACACCAAATTTAGAAAGAAACTAGTCTAAGAAATCTCCACACTAATCTTTTAAGCATAATATCGCTTTAGATAAAGCCCATTCCTAGGTTTACCTAAAGAGACACCGTCAAAATCTTCTAGCTCATAGGCCCCTTTTGCCAGTTTTCGCTTGACAATATACGAACCATGCCACATGGGTACAAATTTTCCAGCCCCTAGCTTATCGTTTGCGGGGTGTAACATTCTGATCATACTGAGCTTTAATCCTTTTGGCATGAGTTTCGACAGCTAATGCAGCCTTACGTCGATTCTCATCTAATTGAGCTAAGTATAATAAATGTTTTTCCTCTTCGGAATTGGCTAGTAATAATTGCACAGCAATTTGTAATGACGAGATTTCACATTCAATGGGAAATATTGCCTCTAAACCGTAAACCAGTTGAAAGGGAGTAAAACCTGTCGATGTTTTGACTGAGGTTCGGTACGCAAAAAGCGCTGAAAATAACATGTTATGCCAATTCGACCAATGAATCCCAATGATTCGTCGGATCATGGTGACTAGAACTTTGTTGACTGCTTCAACCAGAGCATTTGCTTGTGGGTAATATGGTGTGGAACTATCGTGACACAAGCCAAGCTGATCTGTAAGTTCAGTCATCATGATGTTTCGAAAATGACTCCCATGGTCAGTGATAATCGCTTGGGGAACACCAAACCTAGCAATTATATGGTTGAAAACGAAAATCGTAGCAGTTTTGCCGTCTACCAAAAATGTAGGCATCACCTCGGCCCACTTGGTAAAATAATCTACCACAAGGATGATATACGCATGCCCCTCGGCCGAGTGAGGGTTACATGTAATAAAATCGATACCCCATTTTGCAAATGGACCAACGACAATGATAGGGTGGAGAGGAGAAGGAGGAGCGCGCATCTTACGATCAAATATTTGGCAATCGTGGCATTGCTGGACGACAGTAATACAATCTTTGAATAAGGACGACCATAAATAGCCAGCACGTAAAATCTTTTGGGCTGTGGTATACCCAAACATATGACCGCCACACGCTCCAGAGTGGCAGTGATTAAGAACCTTCTCGGCCTTGTCATGAGTAAGACAATGACGGAAACAGAATCCACCCCATAACGATAAAGAGTATATCCAATAATAGTGTAAGGTTGGGATTGGAATCGAATTTCCAGCACGGAGATCGTGAAATGTCTGGCCGAAAAGATTGGGTCTAGAGATAGACAATGATATCTCCGTACCATGGATCAATAGTGCTGATAAGGAACAAGGATTCATCTGCAATGGGTTCTTCCGCCACATGTTCGGTATCAACACGAGGGAAGTCACACATTAATTCCGCAAAAACCAAAGACTTCTTTGACTTGACCGGATAAATCATGCAAATGGAGGAAGTTGCAGGTCCACCATTGAAGGGATAAGTTCCTCCTTTAATGGGATAAGCACCTCATATCATGGAGTTAGCTCCCTTAGTTATGGAATGGATGAATTAAGGTGGAGCGGAATTTCCAGCGCAATATTCCTTCTAGAAGTGTCTAGAAGTGACCCAAGATGAGTTTTTAAGAATGAACTCATGCCTTTTTAACTTTTACAGGGGTTCACACCCATCACTTGACAGACAGAGCGGTTAGGTTCGCAGGAAACATGACCATTGGGTGCGGCACCGCAGGCAATGCTAGGAGAAAGTGCGAAACCAGGATTTGAGATATTTTTAAGGTCTTTCTCCCATTTTCAGGGCTTGACATGAAGAGTTGAGGCTTAAGACTTGCAAAGGAGGTATGTATGAGTGTTGATGGACTCACACAAACTCTAGAAAGTCATGGTGACAATTTTTTGTGTAACAGTTTATCACCAACATGATTGCCAGAGCTTGATGAAAAAGGTTGATGTGAACCTGTGGACCACACTTCTAAGACCTTGGGAATACCAAGACAATTTTGAAGAATTTGGTCACCCTTACATAACATGAAAGGGAATTTTTCTTTTTGGGGCTCGTTTTTTCTTCATTAGTTTCATCAGTAACAATAGTCATTTGTTTTCTCCCTTGCTTAGTTTGCTTCTTCTTCTTCATCCTCTTCTTCTTCTTCTTAGCTTCCTAGTTACTAGAATCTAGACATTCACCAAGCAAAGAGGAAGAACGGGGTGAAGAACTAGGCAAAGAAGGAAAGGGGTCAACTTTAGGATCATCTTGATGTTGATGTTGTTCAGGTGGAGAAGAACTCAGTTGAATAGTAGTTTGAACACTCGAAACCATTGAGGTCCAAAATAACCAAACTGGCAGACCAATGGCCAATCCAGGAAGGGACAACGTTGTCATATAGGGAGCACCAGTATTTCCTAAAGAGGGAAAAGGAATAGGATTCCCATCAGAGGGGTTTCCTTAACTGGTAGACTTGGGAAATGTTGCCATTGGTATCAACCTAAGATCTACTGAGTATTTCCACAGGAAGGATGTTGTTCTGTGGTCAATTAATTTATTTTAGAATTTGAAACAAAAACTTGGTCGTTTCATGTTTTAACAGTCAAGAAAATGACGAAAAGGTGACTCTAGTCGCTTTTGTTGGTTTAGCGAGCTCGAAAGGACAAGTGGTTGATGATCTTTTCAAATTTAAGGAGTCAGAAAAAATCAAAATGACTACTCAGGATACTCTAGGAAAAAAGGATTACCAAGTAATCGTGAACTACAATATACCCGAATGTTGTGTTTGGTGTATCACATTTACAGGGCGGCAGACTCGGCTTCCTATGGATAAAGGTTTGCAACATATGAGGGTCTCCCTTTATATACTCGACGGTATGGAGAGCACAAGTATATGCTACGTTGTCTAATGCAAATGCGAATGACATCTGCTAAGTTTTATAAACGTCGGAACACATCTCTAGCCTAGACCACTAAGTGTGAGCGTTAATGTTTCAAATGATCCTTAGATTAATTTATAGATTTTAAAGTTTATCTTCAATTATGTTTCAGTTTTGGTCTCAAAACGATGTCACCTAAACACCTATGATGCAACTATATGAGAAAAGGAAAACTTTCGTTTCAATGAAAGCTAGACTAATCAAGGGAAGAAATTTCAATCAATAATGCATCATCCAAAATTCCTTCCATTAAATTTCACTTTCGTCTTCCAAATGCCATGCTAAAAGTAAAAAAATATTTTCACTTTTCTAAATGCAACTTTCGAAAGCAAAATGATTTTTACTTTGCTAAGATGCATTTATATGAATTATGCTTTTCTTTTCATTTTGAATGATTTGATGCACCTAATACAATTTTTAGCTTTCAATCACTGAAAAAATGTAATCTATTCCCAATGATGAATCTCAAAAATAACTTTTCAACACAACTAATCTAATGCATTTCCACAAGAAGTAAATTTCGAAGTACAAGCTAAAACAAATGCAAAACGATGTTTTCAATGATTTCCACAGAAAACAAAACTCAACCAATCAACAAAATAAGCATCTCAATGACACCAAAAAGTAGCAAATAATGATCAAATGACTAGAAACCCCAGAATTCAATCAGATTTCACTTCGAATCCGATGAGACAAAGTTTTCAAAATAATTAAGGCAATCAATCAAAAACATGACAAATCCAAGAATACAGGATGGGAAAAGACCTTAGGGGCCAATACACATTGGATTCTTAGGAAGAAACCTAAAAAAAAATCACATTCGAGGATCATCACCATTTTATATACCCAAAACCTGCGATCATCACTACTTTGCATAAGCAGACCCACGATGGCATCACTACTTTGTAAAGAAAAAGCAGTGATGATTTCAATGCAACCAAATAATGAAGAAATAAAAAAATTCATCGCGACTGTAAAGGTAAAAACTGTGATGCCATCGCGACTGTTAAGGCCAAATCCGTGATGGGCAAGGAATATGGGAAAAAAATAAAAATATTCCAAGAAACAATCTATACTTAGCACTCTAAGGCAGTAATCAGTGATGGTATAAACCCATACTGATGTAGACAAGCCGCAAAATCGAAGGTTGGTCAAACTAGACAAAAGATCAGGGTGAATGATTGAAAGGAAAGGATCATTGGCTCCCCAGCGGTGTCACCATTTTGTTGACAAGGTTAATACTCTCTACAGACAGAGACGATCCCTCTAGCCTAACGAATGGTTCTAGCAACTGAAGTGACAATCAACTAGACATCTTCCTAGGTTATAATTGAAAAGAAGAACGAAAGAGATGACCTATCTCGTTTCGATGCTATTCCGATTTCCTTTGTTGAGGGCCTCGAACCACTTGTGTCACAGACTTGTTCCTACTTATCTCAGTCTTTATGTACTTGCACAACTGATCAAGAGACAACAAAGCATGCCAAAACCAATAGCAAATCCAATAACAACCTACTTAACTGATCAAAGAATGTCAAGCTAAATAATACATGAACACATATATTTTGGGAAAATGAACCAATAGTTGTATATTATTAGGAAATATTGGGAAGCCTACAACCAAAGACTTGATGTTGAAAGGCTCTCCTTGAGTGGTAATCCAAGTCCAAGCCAAGAACTCTCCAAGTCAAATGAATAGCCTTAGGCACAATCTTCGCACAAGGGTGCAAATAGACATAGACCAACCATTTGTGAATGGGAAAAGATGAATATATAGGCCAGGAAAGGGAGTTAGGATCTCTCTAAAGATATGAGTAGGTCCTCATCTCAAGGAGGTAGATCACAGGGATAAGAACAAGATGCCAAGTTTTGAGAATTTGACCTTATCTATGCCAAACAGCCTCAAGCTCACTGCTATGTAGCTTCTAGATCAGAAGCTTCTCATCCTCTTTGGGAAAACTGCCTTTTTTGGGATCATCATGGGTATACAAGGGAACAAAGTGATTACACTGTGGGTCAAGTGTGATGCAACAAGAGACCATTGCGGTTTTTAACCTCATAAGAACGATGAGCCTCAAAATCAGGGTTTTAGAGCTATTTCTTCAGGGGAAAGCTTAAGGCATTTTCCAATCAATGTTCTAGGGAGGATATGAGCTGCATATATGAATAAGTACACTGCATGATGGTCATGTTTCGGGAACTTCAGGGTATGTCACAGGGAAGTACATGAGGTATGACAAAATATTGTGTAACACAGACTAACCCCCACATTGGAGCCCCTTTATCACACTTTCCCATGTGTGCACTACGTTACAAAGTGCCGATAAGCATCAACCTTTGATTTGCAATTGTCTATGTGACATCACCACTACCACATGACACTTCTCGAGTGATGACACATGTCACCTGGATATTCCCTCTTTGGACCCTTGAAAATTCTAGATCTGCATGCCATGTGTCCTCCATACTGACACATGATTATGACGTCAGCTACCTTGTGTCTTTATCAAATCCAATCCTATGCTGCCATGTGGCCCCCTGGAGGAGAAAGAAAAGGCTTGCCTGAACTTGCTTTTTCTTTGAATTTCTTTGTTAAATGATTTTTGGCCTTTCCCTACATTTTAACACCAACATATCGCAACTTGCGATATCGCAACATTTTAGAGTTGTCACCTCGTCAGCCTACCGATATGCCGATGTTGCTCTAGACCTCTGATGTGTGAGCCCTTAATGCATGATGTATTTGTGTTGTTGTGATCGCCGATTCACCCCACTGATACAGGACCTTTGGTATACTATACATATGACATGTGATGTGTCGATATGCCATGTGTCATGGACCCCCAATCATCAATGTGCAATGCCACTTGATCTTTTCGATATGAGAGTTGCGATACTGGCGATCGCTCCACTGCTAGTCCTTTGTTATTTGCGATCACCGATATGTGGGATCACTGGAACCTCAGATCTCCGATATCGGTGATCGGTGATTAGTGATCACTAGTTTTCTTTACCCTCCCCTACTATTGATTTTAGAAAAATCTGATTGTGATTTGTGACATGCTCCCAGACCTTCGATCTGCGATTCTTTCCTCCTTTCAAAGGTGACAAAACCCCCATCTTTAACATGCCATATATTCTAGTTCCAAGGTCCATTTGAGGAGTTCCATATACCGTTAGAAATCTTATTCTGAGACCTATCCAATGAAGAGGGTCTTATTTAGATTTGAGAGCTTTTGTGGCTTGGAATATGGATGAAAATTTTATTTCTCTTTTGCACTTTGGGCAACTAAAAACACATTTTGCAGTGAGTGACAAAATTGGCTCCAACTGGGGAGAGTGCCTTGTTGGAAAGATGTTAAGAACCTATAGACCAATAGCCTTCACCCTTGGGCATGGAGTTAAAAATATAATGAAGCTATATAGCCAGAAAATATCCATGGTACTTTATTTGTTGGGAGTTCTTTCCTCATAAAACTGAAATGAAGAAATAAAAATTCTAACAACTGGAAATTAAATGCTCAGCTAGTGAGCTTATTTATATACAATCCTACTTATGTATAAGGCTCAATTCACCTAAGTGATTTCAACTCTCAAATTGAGCTAGACCAGCATTTGGATGTTGGACCTAAAGCCTCCATGCTGCTGAAATTTAAAAATCAAAACAAGAATGCACCATGAAAAGTCTTCAAACAAAAAAACTGATACATGTACTAGAAACAACCTTTGATGCTGACTTAAGAATGTCCTCATGTAATTAGCTATAGGGTCATAGAACCGACAAGAAGAATTTGTAGCTACCTTATTTCCATGACAAGTATGTTGAGAAATATCTTCTTGGTTAGGGCAACCGAAAATATTGTTCATCTCCTTAGCTTTAGATTTTTCAAGAAAAACTTGTTGCTGGAAGCCTGCTCCCCGCTTGCTGGTAAACCATCACCTTTGAACATCTGCATCCATCTCATCCTCCTCTGAATAATATGAACCATAAAGCAGAGGAGGTTCTTGATCTTGTTCTCCAGGTAAGGATGTGCACTGTAAACTGGAGCCTCTTTATTAACCTCCTAGTGGGCCTCCTTTTCTTGTGCAGCTTCCCATGAGTGGGAGATTTGTGGCTCTGCATCACTTGACTCTCCATCAGAGTCATATACATCATAAGAAGGATAAACATCAAATTCAGTCGAATAATATCTCTGAGGGTTTATTTACAGCTCAATGATGTTTCCTTCTTCTCTTTCTTGATCATTGGGTGATGCTTCTTGATGCGAGTATATGTTTTCTTGGAGTAGAGCTCCACAAACATCTTTAGCAGGATCATTAACCTTAGGAATATTTTCAACATTAAAATGCATGCAATAATCTTCAAACAGAGCATTCGATGGATATAATATTTGCAATAATGTTTGAATGCTACGTGAAGGCTCTTTAAGGAAGATATGCTACCATGAGGTATTGTCGTATACCAAACTCTAGCATCCTCGTGTAAAGAATACATGAACAATTTCAATTGTACATCTTCAAGAAAAATACCTTATTGTTCCATGCATTCATGAAAATCTTTGAGGTGTTGGTCAGGGCTTCTATCCATGTCTCCACTGAATCTAGGAAAATAGGTATTCCATTCATGAACTGAAGGGACATGATTGGGATAACCAGCAATAGAAGAAAAATATAGTGGAGAAAATTTGTTCGTTAGGAATTAAACAATGGCCATTTTGAAAACCCCCTAGGTAAGTGATATCACTTTTAAAGGTAGGAAAAGATTTCAAATTCTTTAGCATCAGAGTGAGTATGAGGCTACTTGAAAGCCAGGGTGGTCAAATAAAGATATGGACAGTGGAGTCACCAGGATTTTTACCATAAGATTGAAACAATGGAGTCGCCAAGGTGAGAGATATTTAACCCACACTTCCCTTGCTCACCTAATAGAGGGAATGTAAATATTTTTTGTACCCAGGGAAAAATATTCCAATCTGTTCCTCGGCAATGACACCAGAAAGATGTTGTCACTTTTTTTAGCACATGTAGCACAAGTGCTTCAAGAGACATAGAAATGTTCCTAGAGACAACCTTTGGGGTTATTGTAGACCAATGCCCAAGACATCTTATATAGAGGAGTGCATGGAAGAATATTAGTAAGTGGTTTCTGCAACACTCCAATTGTCATGTAGTTAAAAAGATAATAAAGGGGGCTTGGTTCAATAGGCCTTCATTAAGGTAAAAATAAGCTAATACATGGATACAAATGTTCAAGGGGGAAATCGGGCCAACCTCAAAGAGAAATGTTTGATTTTGGTGGCCGACACACAACAACATGCACCTTAATATTGACGTTGTAGTAAAGTGAAGAGGAGAAAAGGGAGGAGGGGATTCGGTGCGTAGGGTTGATTTCAATACAGAATCCTAAGCAACGATTGATCCGACATACATATAGAAGAGAGTGGAGATGAAATATCGGAAAGAGTGAAGTGTGAATTAAGGTTTCATGCCATATACCTCATGGGTACCTTTATCACCAAACGACATGAGTAAATCTCAGCTCATACAGGTACTACAAGTTAATCGAATAACACAAGTAAATTTGTGTTGTACACAAGTACTTTAGGTTATAGAATAACATAAGTAAATCTATCTTATACACATGTGTTGTTCGCTATTTAGCAGCCTAGATAAATCCATGAATTAGAGAGAAGCCAATAACTTCATCACACTATTTCATAGAAAGAAAAACATATATGAAATGAGACTTAGAGAGGGGAAAACATACTACGCATTTCCATGATTGAAATCACCAAAGAGTTTCATTAATCTTTAAAATAAGTCCTATTCACCAATCCATTTACGTTCAACAATCTATAGCTCAAGTCTCTCATGAACAAGCTTCATAGAACCAAAGTGGAACCACATAATTTGGACCATTGCGGGTGAAGAATTCTAGCACCTCCATTAAGTGTTTCTCCCCCCTATCTATAAGGAGAGGGAGATCTTGGAAATTAATTACAGAAATATCTCAGCCTGAGTATTCGACTGTCTGCTAGACTATTTGTCTCGGTCTACAATAGCTCTGCTACTCACAATGATTACAATCAAGAACTGATTCCTTTTAAAATGTAATAAATACAAAATAAACAAAAATAAGGAAAATTTGACTGATGGTGAGGAAAACATCTCCCACCCATTCCTGTTATGGCCTTTGGTCAGTTCATGTCTTTACCTTGGTGTGCTTCTCCTGCTCCTCGGCCCATTTCTGTCGCTTTCACCTTAACTTCCTGATTCGCTTGTTCTCTAGAGCTGGGAGTGGTTCGACTATGGGTTTCATGTCACGGTACAATAACATAGGTAATATGGCAGTACTTCGTCTTCCCTCGGCATGGACCTCCATGCTAAATCATCAAATCCTCATGAGCTCCCATACATTCATTTACTCACAGCAGACATGCATTAAAGTAGTCGAATTCATTTATGCGGCCCATGTAGTCCTTAATTTCTTGTTGTAGAGGCCTCTACAGAATTAACCCATATTGATTTGTCACTGCTCCATGCCTTCATTCAATGCCTCAGCTACCGACCCATCCACCTTCAAAACCACACTATCAGAACATTATTGCATCAAGACTTTTACTCTAAAAGGCGTTACAAGACAACTAACCCCGATCTCCTTAGGCCCCCTTTTGTTTAGCCCCTTTCCTTTTAGTTCCTCTAGTGACTACACGCTTAGCGAAATATCGGAGCTCCTCTGCATCGGAGGTTTCGAGTCGGGGATTTTATATTGGAGTCGCGACATGCTTGCAATCTCTAATTGCGATAGTCCTTTAGTGCTCAGCCTCCACCTCCGCCTTTGGTTTTTTGAGAATTTGTGATCGTGGACCAACCCCCACATCAAAGCCCCTTTATTGCACTTTCCTATGTGTGCACTGTGTTACAAAGTGCCAATAATCCTCAACCTCTTATTTGCAATTGACGATGTGACATCATCACTACAACATGGCACTTCCTGAGTGGTGACACATGTCACCTAGATATGCCCTCTTTGAACCCTTGAAAATTCCAGATATGCATGCCACATGTCCTCTGTACTGACACGTCGTGATGACGTCAGCTTCCCTATGTCTTTATTAGATCCAATCCTATGCTATCATATGACCCCATGGAGGAGAGAGAAAATTCTTGCTAAACTTGGTTTTGCATTGAATTTATTTGTTAAATGATTTTCGTCCTTTCCCTTCATTTTAACACCAACATATCGTAACATTTTAGAGTTGTCACCCCACCAATATGCCGATGTTGCTCTAGAACCCTGATGTGTGAGCCCTTAATGCACAATTATTTGTGTTGTTTTGAACGTCGATCACCGATTCACCCCACCAATACAGGACCTCCAGCATATTGGACATCTGACATGCGATGCACCGATATACCATGTGCCATGGACCCTCAATTGTCGATGTGTGATGCCACTTGATCCTTCCGATATGAGAGTTGCAATACCGGTGATCACTCCGCTGTTGGTCCTCTTTCATTTGCGATCACTGATATGCGGGATCACTGGAACCTTAGATATCGATGATTGCTTATCACTAGTTTTCTTTGCCCTCCCCTATTGCTACTTTCAAAAAACTCTGATTGCGATTTGTGATATGCTCCTGGACCTCTGATCTGCGATTCTTTCCTCCTTTCAAAGGTGACAAAACCCCCATCTTTAACATTCCATATCTTCTAATTCTGGGATCCATTTGAGGAGTTCCATATACCATTAGAAATCTTATTCTGAGCCCTATCCAATGAAGAGGGTTCGATTGAGCTTTGAGAGCTTGTGTAGCTTGGAAGATGGCTGCAAACTTTATTGCTCTTTTGCACTTGGGCGACTGAAAACACATTTTGCAGTGAGTGACAACTCTTTCTACAAATTAGAATTAACATCTCTTTTCTGCAATTAGTATTAATATTTCTTTTCTGAAAATAGTGTTAAGACTTATTTCCTGCAAATATAATTAGGATTTCTTTTGTGCAAATTAGAAATAGACTTTTAATTCTATAATTAGAACAAGTTGTGATTTCAATTCATAGATCAATTTTCAATTCAATCCAACATTTGGTTTTGAAGTAGATTTAATGAAAAGAACATGTGTGTGATAACTCTTTGATCTATTCTAACATTTATCCATATTTATATCAGTTTCATAAAATAATAGAATTCCTAGCATATATTGCACACATGCACTTCATAAGTACATGAACCTTGGCCGAAAATTAATGAAGTAATTTAAGATCAATTAAATTACCCAACACACATACGATTTATTTGATTGATCATCTTTCTAAAATGAACCACTAGATATAAGTTTAAAGGTGAATGTCCTTCTAACAATATGCAATTTTATAGTGTCATTATTGGTTTGTATGTTGACATTGAATCATTTTTATTTTTATATTGTTTGTAGTAAATATTTTTGCATTTTGTAAAGGATGATAATATTTAGATTGTCAAGAATGTTGAAACATAATATATTTGCTTGTTTTGATTGAATTCTTTGTTGATTTGAAAGGGAACAAATCATCTCAATCTAAGGTGGAACTTATCCAACTTTCTTGGAGTCATTGCAAATCTATGCAATCTCCATTTGATACAAGGTATGCACAGTGTAGCAACATGTAAATGGTATTAATAGAGATTGTTTTTGTCAATATCTAGAAAGAGAGAAAAAAATACCATTCTTGTTCTTTTTATTTTATGTATGTTTTTATAAAACTATAATGCATAGATAGCAAAAAGAAAAACACAACAAATGGATGTGCTTGAGGCACAAAACAAACAAGAAGACGAAGACACGCATATGACTGAACTAACAAAAATGGTTGTGCATGAAGAACTTGATATTAATCTTGTTTTGGAAAAAACACCATTTGACTCGTATAAACAATTTTAATTTTATTGTTGGAGATTTCTTGTTTGATTCTCTCCAAATTCTTTTGTATAATAGATATACTTTTACAAAATTGAGACAAGAGTCAATACAACATTTCAGATTTTTTGCAAAATTATTGCAATGAAGCAATATTGTCTTATAAAAATGAGTTAAATACATATTCATTGACGGAAATGCATAATGTCGTTGATATTGAGGTTTATCTTCAACATATGTCACTATTTTCTTCACTTGAGTGCCCAAGAAATGAGAGGGGACTCGGGGGAGGCATTTTTCATACATTAGTTGTCAAACTAGCTCAATATACCAATAAGAATTTGGTCAAAGACGAAAAAGAGGTCATACACATTTCAATTCATCTGTAGGCATGCAGACATATGACATATTATTTCATGATGAGAATCCCCTAGTTGGACATTTCGAACTACTCTTGTGCAAAAAAGAAAATATAGATATCCATGGTTCTGGAGGCAATGTGGCATGCATTAATCGAACAACAATGGACACATATAGAAGAAAATATGTTATCACAAGGACTTAAACAAATGCAAAATTTCAAGGGTGCTTGGGGTGAAACCTCATTTCAATGCATTTTTCATCTAATGCAACATGAATATGATGTGGGTTGCTTGCTCACATTATGGCCCAAACTGTCTCAAATGATATTTTGCAAGGTGATCCTTTTGCATTAAATTACATAAACAACCATGTCAAAGTTGACATACTAAAAAATGAAACAGGAATTTTGGATTATGAACGTTATATTTTGTTTTTAGCACTCCCATATGAAAAAGGAGACATATAAGATGGTATTTTTTTGTTGCTCCCGGATGGGTTATGTTTTTCAATTAGACATTTGTGTGTGGTCTATATATAAAGGAGATATTTTGACTCAATTTGACTTGGACAAGTCCAAATCAACGGCGTTTAATATTATTCAGTATCAAACAAATCTAGCGCAATGTTATTTTGTACTATTGGAACATAGAGGAAATATATTTAGGAATAGTACATCAATGCTTTCAAAAATAAGCAATCGTATGGAACTCAAAAACAATTCCCTTCAAACAATTAAAAAATGTTTCTTATAAACAAGAGTGAGGCAAACATAAAAACATGAATAGAAAATAAAAAGTAGTTGTAGTTTATGATAGGAAGAGAAAGTATAAATCAAAGAACATTGTCTTGCTCATTGAACAAACATTTAAAAAAACAATTGTTGACATGCCTATCTATGATTCTCATGTTGTTGTAAAACTTTCTTTGGAAATGATGTTATAAGAAATAAAAAAATTGATTTTCAAACGAAACATATTTAAACTACGAATATGGAACTAGAACATGAATACACTTGCAAGTGTTGTTATAAATCCTTGGATCATGGTGAAATTCCAATATTTTCATTCCCTCAATAAATTATATGTAATAAATTTATTCACATCGAATGCAAAGTAACCAAGTTAGAAGAACAACTAGTATCAATGTGCTTACCATTCGTGCAAATTCTAGAACTAGGCCACAAATATAGAGGTCAACAAATGGGCCTAACTGGAGGCATAATCAATGCTCCCACTAACATGTCATGGATTCAACATGTTCTTCCACGTGACATAAAATAATCTGATACAATTATTGTGGCAATAAAGAGAAGACTCGCTATAAAAGTGCTTATGCTTATGGTCTCATTTGGCCTCATATGGTCATGAAAGCATTATATCGCTTATACAAAACCATGCTTTATTGAATGGAGATGGCTTTTATAAATGACAATTGGGAGGAAAAAATTCTAGAGGTCACAAGTACACTAGCAATTGAGACAAATATTGAAATAGAATTTGATATCAATGACAACAACAAAGAGCTAGCGAGAAAAACATCGTTGCATGGATTCAATGAATCACATAACATTTATGATCTTCAAAATAATCAGTTAAACATTGTGCTTGATAAGGGATATAGGCCATTGGGAATTTTTCAAGACAAATATTATGAGGAAATGAGCTTCCCTACACTTTTCTATGGAGAAAAATGTGTAGATGACATTATAAGAAAAATTACATATCAAAAAATTGCACAAGGACCATGGATTTGCATATCATATCACAAATTTGTTTTACAATGCAATATGCATTATACTTAGACAAGTTCTCAACTGTGTTTGGGTAAGAATAGGAAAAGGAAAACTAAAGGGAAGAAAACTATTAGCAAAAGATGTTAAGTCAAAGCCAAATCTAGAACATATTCTTGAATCAGAAGTTGGTTATATGGATCTAAGAACAATACGTGCATCCACAAATTATCTTAGTTTATGTAGGAATTTTTATGCAATGATATGACAATTAGGTCCACCGATTTTTTTTGTTTCCTTCAGTTGTGGTGACCATTTTTTTTCACCACTACTCAATGCAATACGAGTTATCAAAGGCAAAAATAACCCTTCTAAGATATCAGAAAACATGATTGAAACCTTATTAAGAAATGATCGAGTAACATGTTTATATCACTACAATAATAGGATAGATGCCCTACGACAAATAATTTCCCATGATAAGTATCTTGGTGAATTACAATACTATATTTTTGTAGCAGAATTCCAAAATAAAGGAAACCATGCGTTGCTATGGACAAAGAATGCAACAGTCTATGGCAGAAATACGAATGTTGAGATATAACACTTTGTAGATAGATATTTGTCCTGTTATTCATGAATTATTGTAAATGATATTAAAACAATTCAACATCATCATCACACAAATTCTTGTAGGAAAAAGAATTGTTCATTGTAAGTTTAATTTTCCCATTCCTCCAATAAGGAAAATGACTATAATTGAACTAACTGAGTTCACAAATGACCAAAAAAAAGGTGAAACACATTTCTGAAATTCTAGAACATGCCACATACAATGAAACATATATCTTTGACAAATTTTTGACATATTTGGGTTTGTTCAAGCATGAATATTGTTATCACTCTAAAATTTCCCTAAGGTTGTTATCTTGTGTCAAAAGAAATATTAGAGGTAACCACAAAACTACTTTTGAGATCAAGATCTAGCCTTCCTAATGCTCATAGAGGGCTCTCTCTTTATGATTTAACTTTGTTGAGTTAATTGATTTTAGGCTAGTTATTTAAGCTTGATTGGGTTTTGACTTTGATTTGGTGGTGGAATCAATAACTTAGATGGATAGAGGGATGTCTTTTACCATTGGGCTATGGGGTCAAGTGTCAAGAAAACAGGACAGAATCAAGTTTTAAAGTTAATGTTCACAGGGCAAGATAGTTGAGTAAATTCAAATCTTTTAGGCTAAATGGTGAAGTGGTTTTCTATCGGCGTCAAGAAGCAATTAAGGATTCCTCAAATAGGATAAAGAGGGAAATGACAGAGGTCAATCGAAACTAGGGAGAAATGAAGGATTCCCTACTCTGGATATCAGAAGAAAACATTAAAATGAATAATTTTTCAAGACAGAGTGTACTTAAACAAATTCTGTAATAATATTCCAGTTATTTCATTCAATTTAGATAACATGCAAGTATGTGAAACACTTAAGAAAATAACAATTTGAAAAACAGAAAATAATTCACGGAAGTGGCCCAACACATGAATCCTGTAATGCAATGCCTTTATTACTCAGTTCAGTATGTTGACTTGAAAAAATGGTACGATGAACCCTTAGGTTTCAGATCAACACATCTATAGAAATAGTTAGCAATCCACACCCTATACTTCGAGTTATGAAGTATTTATACAAAAACGTATTACAAAATATCCCAAATTGTTTTGGGAATTATTCAAGGAAAAAGAAAAATCTTCATGCAAGAAGATAGAGACAGATATGTAACTACTGCCAGCTGTCCCTGTTTATTTGGCTTTGTTGTCAGATCTTTTGCTGCTTTTTCTCCTTTGTTGTTTGACTTCCACGTTGACTGTTCTTTTACTTTTCCTTTTCACTAATACTCTTTCATCTTATACTCTTTTACTTAGTTGATCTGCTGCTTTTTTTTTCACTGCTCTGTATCTATTGTTTACCTTGCATTTTCACAGTAAATCATTTAATTTTTCCCAAGTCTCTATATTTGGTAATTTAATATTTACCATTTTCTTGTAGACTTCGTCAGCTTCAGTGTATTTTTCAAAGGTGGGCTTATTTACAAAATTATGCTTTACCTCATGCTGGAGGTAAAAGAGGTTCACAAAATTCTGGTAAAGAACCTTTCCTGTAGGCATCCCTTTCATAGAGGAACTATTGGTTTTCTCCCTTGCCACTTATCTAATTTTCTTGTTATAGTCTTCATGTGGCATTAACCTGTCATTTATTACACAATGGATTTGGCAGACCTTTCTGCCTTAGAGCATCAAATTTGACCATGAACCTGCCTATAGCTAGCTCCATGGTTTGGCATTTGTCCTCAAGCTGCATCGTCAGGTTCCTCTTGGTGATTACTTTCTTCACCTCTAGTATAGTGCCACTCTTTTCAGCTATGTCAAGCTCCTACAATTCATATTTATTCTTTGAGTTAAGGAATTGGATTATTCTTTAGGCTTCTTCTGGCTTATTTCCAAGTTCGGCCTTAACTCTTTGAATTGCTTCACCAACCTCTTTGACTAAATCATTTTGTTTAAAGATAACCTGTGTAGATGGCCAAATATCATTGACAGAGTCAATGATATTGGCCCATAGCTTCTCTTTTTCTTGGGTAAGTGGCTCCTTTAATGTTAATTCTTTTTCCAAGTTCTTTATCCTCTCAGCCAACCTGTTTGACTTTTGTACTTCATTTTTATGCATAATTTGAGCCAGTTTCTTCTCATCCTCTAGACTTGTTATCTGTTCTTTAAGTTTATTTATTTCAGTAGTCTGAATGGACATGTCCTCCATGGCTTTGACCAGTTTACTTGCTTCATCACTTGGATGAGCTGTTGTTGTTGTTGAACCTGTTGCTGATGCAATTGTTGTTACAGCTGGAAGTGTTGTAGCTAGTGGAGTTGTTGGGGCCAATGAAGCTTCCAAAGTTGAAGGAACTGTTGTAGTAACTGTAGGAATAGCAGTGGCAGTGGATGTCTCAATACTGGCTTGTTTTAGCTATATTAACTCATCCAAGTCCTTCTCCATTTTTTTTAATTGAGAATTTAATTGAAGAATGAGATCCGTCATTTATTCCTGTTGGGTTTGGCTCTCTAGGACCTCTTTGGCCTGTGGATGTTCGGAAGGAGGCAACTTCAATTGTTTCTTTAAAGCAACAATATCCTCATTTTTCTTCTTTATTATTTTTTCTGCAGCCTTGATATCATTTGGATTATATCCAATTTCAATTACCAAGTCTTCCAGTGACTAGATTCTATTATCCTTGGCCTGTGAGGATGCATTTTCTAACTTAAAATGTGTTGTGATGTTGTTCAGAGAGATTTGAAGTTTCTGCATAGTCATTGCTTTGTTAGTCATTGTGGAGTAAATCATTTCACATGCCTACTTATGGAATTCAATTTTATCAATAGCGTGAGCATCCCTCACCAAAAATTCAAACTTTGTCTTCCTGTAGCTCGTTGACGATCTAGGTTGTTGGACTATAGGCTACATAAAGGTCATTTGCATTTTACCAGTTTTAATGTCAAAGGCTGACATTAATCTATTCTGATTGGCAGGTGTTTGTTTGAAGTACTAGGCATATGTTTCAGCCTTTAATGCCTCATTACTCAACTTGATTTCTTTGTACTTCTCTTTTATATCTTTCTCTTTATCCACTGGCTTGCTAGATGAAAAGACTTCAATACTAAGTTTCTTTTCAATCATTTGAGTATTTTAGGTGGAAGGTTGATGAGTTTCCTCTGAAACTGTTGGACCTTTACTCTTTCCAACCATTGTGTCAGCATCAATGATTTCAACTACAGTCTTAATGGTGTCTTCTTGCTCAGTTATAGGATTAAGCTCGGGCTTCTTCTTGTAATTGATTTCAAACTTGTCATCTGTAGTATCCATTCCAGAGCTAGAACCTTCTTCCCTGGTTCTTTTTACATTTCTATCCTACATGGCTAGAGTCTGTAGAATGGGATTAATACCCATTTGTTCCTGTAAGGTTGGAACCTGTAATGGGGACTAGTATCTATCTGCTTTTCCACATCTATTAAGGTATTTTCCACATCTATTAAAGTATTTTCCAACCACTTTGACTGGTTGGCATATCTTTCAATGTCTGGCCTAGGCTCATGTATGAAAGGACTTAATTTGAATTTGAGCCTTAATTTGTTTATGACTTCATTAGGGTCATACTGCCACATAAAACTACTATTGAAGTTCATTTGCTGTAAAATTTTCTCTGCTTCTTGTCCAACTTCCCTATTATTACAAATAAAAGGGCCCAATTGGTTTTTGATCTTGAACTGAGTTTTCTTCCTAGCTGACAAAAAATTGACCTCATCTAAGTTTATGATCTGCCTGAAATACTCTAATGTAAGTATCCTCATGGGGAGGTATTTGGGCAACTTGTAGAGAGTAAGCTGGCATCCATATATCCTGATTTTTGTGTGGTCTTGGTATAGATACCAGTCTCCCACTCTACTATTTTTAGACAATTGTAAAACTCTCTTAATCTCATCATTGATTATAGGTTGATTGTTACTGGTTAGCATGTTTACAACTGGATGAACAAAGGAATCAATGAATTATTTATAACTAAAAACAGTGGAATATATTTGGATTAATGGTATCCAAAAGATGACAGACCTTGGATGGCCCATAGTGTCTAACTTTTGGATGCTGACTGGAAACCTGTCTGACTGAAAGATATAGAAACATGTGAAACAATATTGAAGAGTATTTGAATACTCTTTCATTTATTCTGATAAACGTCTCATGGATTATATCTGCCAAGAACTGAGCAAAGTTAAAAACTGTAGCTAGAGGCTTGCCTAGGTAAAAAATAGACAGGAAAGCAAGCATAAACTCATATACATGCTCATCAGTGGTGTATCCCGGAATACAACAGAGCATGGTTATAATTTGTCTTGCTCTCTCAGAGAAAATGGTGGCAGCATATGGAGGACTATATGTATGAGTATGAGACTCTTCTATAATGAAATTCTTAAAGATTTGAGTTTTCTTGGGAAGGTCCACATTTGTGTAGAGTTCAAGTAAGGCTTCAATGGAAAGTGGGGTCTCGTTTGGGCTTGGCTGGATCTGCAACATTTGATTTAATGACTCTGCAGTAATGGTGAATAAAATCTGTTGATCAGGAGAGACTATGGCTTTTTGGCTTGGGACATAGCAAGCTTGGTAGAAGTGGATGATTTTGGGAATATGTATACCTGTGGGAATAAGTAGTTGGGAAAATTTGATTCTGATAGGTGAATGTCATAATTATGGTTCAGGAATTTATCTTTACTCCAGCAGTGCAGTTTCAGTAGATGGCTAGGGGAAATAATGTCTTTAATTTGAAAATATCTATCGGCCAATGGGAGGTGGTCAATATCCAGGTGAGGGGTTTGCGGGGGTCTTACATCCAAAGAGATTTGGGAAGCCATAATTTGGTTTACTAAACTAAATTACCTTTTCTTTAGCTTTAGGAGTAAGGTCAGAAGCTCTGGAACAGTGGGGAGGGTAATTACAGTCTGTATAAAAGGGCTTTTGGATGCCAAGTAAGGTTTTCTTCAATCTAGCAAGGTTTTTTAATTAATTTAATTAATTAACCTTTTGATAATTATTGTGCATAGTTTAAAGTACAAGGTCGTTATGGTTCTTTCAAGAATAGCTGGAAAATGACGATTTGGTGTGCAAACAAGGTTCTGTGGTAGCAACAAAAGTTTCTGAGGCTTCAATTGTCTATTTGCTACTTCAATTTGGTGTCTACAATGTCTTCTGGTTGCAAAAGGTGGTTAAAATGGTTGGCAGAGGTTCAAGGTTTCAGAATTTTTCAATAGAGGTTTTTTGTAGTGAAAATGAGTGAAAAGAGTGAAAGGGGGCTTTTTCGGATTTTTAACCAACAACGGTTACATTTTGGCGTGAGATTTGGTAAAAGAATAGTGGGTAGTTTTCTTTTACGCGGGGAGGCGGTTTTGTGCCATATCGCACCGCTTTTGGGTGGAGGGTGATATTTTTCATGAGCATGCGATATAATTTGGTGCCGCCACATAGCAAAACAGTGCTCAACCAAAACGGCGAATCTCGCATGCTTTGGACCTTTAAATGTCGGATGATGAAACTGCGCGATATGGATATGCGCCGTTGGATTTGGAGGTGGGAGATCGGAGGGCTATCACATGGTGAAGTTGCACAGACGGAGTTGGGGAGTGGGTTCGGGTTTTAATTACAATGAAATGTAATTAATTATAAAGTAATCATGGGTTTTAATATAAGCAATGGGTTAATAAAGGGTGGGGATCATGGGTTATACGACAAAGGTTTTAACTATACACCAAGGTTTGGTGAGTTAAAAGGGTATCGGGAAAATATAACGTGGGGGACTTTAAATACATAAAGCAGGAGTATAGTTTAGGAAATAACTTAGGATAAAGGGGTTTAGTGGGTTTTAAGGAAAAAGGGAAATTAATAAAGGGGGGGTATTATTTGTGATGGGAATGGGTTTCACACTAGGGAAAGGAGTTTTGGGAAGGGGGAATGATTTCAAAAGGGTAATGTCTAGGGAAATGTGTGAAACAAAGGGAAAAAAGGTCAAAATGAAGGGAAAGGGATTTTACAAGGAGCAATGAAGACGGAAGGGGTGCTTTGGAACCAAGAAGGGGACAACATTAGAGGATGAAAAGTAATGAAGGGATAATGAGGGGAAATTAATAAACTAAGTATGGGGGGGTCTAGTGAAATGAGGGGAAATTAGTAAATAAGCTTTAGTGAATGTCCTTTCTCTTTGACAATTCCTCCTACACATGAAACATATGATTAAGCATGATAAAGGTGCTTTTGACTTAGCAACCTTTTGCACTTCCAAAACTTCTTCTACCTACCCTTTATTTACCCTAGCATTTTCTCTTCATTCATTGGGTGTATTTGAGCTTGCTGACCCTTTATTTCTTTTTCTTTGATAAAAAAACTATCTAATTCTAACCTTATAACTTGCAATAGCTCAGATTAAACTGATAAGCTCATTATTACTCTCTACCTAACTACTGATCTGCCAATATTAAACAGTTTGGCTAGATCTTTACTCTCTATCTATTAACATGAAATTTAAAGCATGAATGAGTCAAGCTTAAAATATTTGACCATCATGGATTGTGGCATTTTTGACAAGGTGCACACAATATTATTTTGCAAAGTAAAGTAAAAAGGAGTGGAATTTGAATTTGCACACTTTCATGATATATTCTTATCTCTTTTTGTGGGGTTCATATCTTATACTTTTTTGATCTTTTTCTTTCTTTTAGTCCTTTGATTATTATTTTAGGACTTACCCTCTTTACATTTTTTATTTTTAATATGGGAAAACATTTTGCAGAAAGCAAAAGTATGTATAATATTACAAGACTAACCATAGCCAATTCAAAATTATGAATGCTATTATTATAGGACCCTAACAGTGGCTCCACACGGAGATGGCATTTCCTAGTGAAATGTCAAGAAATTTAAGATCAGTAGCCTTTGAAACTTTGATAGTGGTTTCCTTATAACTGCACCTTTGTGATATTCTTTATTCATGCATATGGTGGTACACCTTTCAAAGCTTAGGGCCTTCTCTTCAGGCTTTAAACTCAAACAATAATTAGCCAATCCAATCTAAACTTTTCAATGTTATGTACAATGAGAAAAGTAAACAAATGAACTAATTTTAATCTGAGGACAGGTAATGCTTCAATATTCTACCAATGACTGGTCCAGATGGTAGATCTGTTCCATCTAGTTGCCTTAAGAAAAATGCATTGTTACCTCTGTAAACATAGATGATATAAGGGCCTTGCCATAGGAAATCAAATTTACCATGTTTCCCCTTTTCTTCTCTTCTAGAATCCCATTTGAGTACTTTATCACCTATGTAAAAATCACCAGCTTTGGTTTTGTTCTCAAAAATCTTTTTGATTTTATCCTCGATCACTTGTGATTTGAGATGGACTTCTTCTGTGGTTTGTTGTTAATGTATTGCCTGATTTATCCTCCTTTGGATATCATTTGGTTCCACTTACAACTCTTGAATCATTTTCATCACCAGTACTCCTAAAGAGGATGGAAAAACAACATCCATTCTATATACTAGTTGATAGGGAGAGGTACCAATGGACTTTTTGGTTGTTAGTCTGTCTGTCGATAAGGCATTAACCAACTTTTTGTTTCAAGTCTTCTTAATGTCTTCTAACAGTTTCTTGATGATATTAACAAGGCTTTTGTTTGAGGATTCTGCAAGTCCATTACCTTGAGGGTAATCGGCAATGGAATGGGCAAGGGTAATGTGATGTCTGTTACAAAAGTCTACCATTTTCTTGGATTTGAAAGTTGTTGCATTATCAATAATGATCTTTTGTGGGCATCCAAACCTAGAAAGGATGTTGTTCTCAAGGAATGAGATGATGACAGAGTTTGTGGCTTGTCCAGAAGGGATGGCTTCTATCCATTTAGTAAAGTAGTCAGTGTCTGTCAAAATCCATTTATGTCGGGCTAAGGAGGATGGGTGAATTTACCCAATGAAGTCCAAACCCCATTGTTGAAAAGGCATTTTTGTGGAGATGGGTTTGAGAGGTAATGGTAAGAGTTTCTTTTTCCCTCAAATATTTGGCACTTGTGACAGGAGGTCACATATTTCTTAACATCTGCAAAAAGGGTGGGCCGATAAAAACCTGCCCTTAAAATCTTATCAGCAGTTGTTTTCTAGTATAGGTGTCCTCCACATTCTCCTGCATGAAATTCTTGCATAACTTTTTCAGCTTCATCTTTTAATAAAAAATTCAATAAAATGCCACCATTATCTTTCCAAAATAAAACATTGCCTATGATACAATATTTCATTGGTTTCATTTTCAAAAAATCTACCTTTAGTTTTAGATAAACCAGGAGGAGCTTGTAGGTTTAGTAAAACAAATATGATATCTGCGTACCAAGGTGAATCTATGAAAGCTTCACTGATATGTGGAGTCACCATCTCTTCCTAGTCATTTAGGGCACCAATGAAATTTATATCTAAGGCCTGACAGTTTGATTCAGTCATGAGTTTAGCCAAACCTTGGCCTTTGATCAGTTTTGTAAGCTTTATTTCAATGTCATATTCCAAAATGGTGGCAATCATTTGCCTCTCTTTCCTTCAAGCCCATTCTGCGTTAAGATGTCCTTTACTACACAATTTGGAACATATGCAATGATATGTGAGTATAAGATGTACACTCTGAAATCTTTAATATCTTTCACTAAAGCAAGTGCTTGTTTTTCCATTATGTTGTACTTTAGTGTAGCATCTCTCAAAGATTTGCTGAAAAATGCAAAAGGCTGCTCATAACCTTGATCATTCTTTTGCAACAAGACTGCTGCAATAGTGTGTTCTGAAGAAAAAGAAAAAATTATAAAATCTTTTTTGAAATCAGGACTTATGAGGACTGGAGTTTTAGTAAGGGCTTCTTTGATTTCCTCAACATGTTATTTAATTCTCTAATTAATTCTGCCATGTTAGAAATGAATCTTCTAAGAAAAATTATCTTACCTAAGAATGATTGTAATTCTTTGATGTTTCTAGGGTGGATAATGTTTAGGATTGCCTCTATTCTAGCTGGATCTATTATGATTCCATTTTTTGATATTATGTGTCCCAAGAGTTTACCTTCTTCTAGCCCAAAGAGTGTTTTTTGGGATTGAAGGAAATACAAAATTTTCCGCATTTAATAAAAACTCTTCTCAGGTGATCTAGGTGTTCATTATCTAATTTGGAAAACATTGTGATGTGATCTTGGTAAACAAATAGAAATTCATGGTTTTCTTTTGCAAAAGTTATGTCCATTTCTCTTTGAAATGTTGCTCCAACATTCATAAATCCAAAAAGCATCTTTAAATACATGAAAGTACCCCAAGGAGTGGTAAATGCAGCCTTTGCTTAATCCTCTGGTTGAACTAATATTTGGTTGTATCCAGAGAATCCATCAAGCAATGAAATTCTGGGTGACCCTACTATCCTCTGGAGGATGTGGTCCATTTTAGGGAGGGGATAGTTATCTTTTAGTGATACTTTATTCAAGTTTTTGAAATCAACACAGAGTCTGATTTCTCTTGTTTTCTTTCTTGTGGTGACTAAATTAGAGACCCAATCTGAATATCTAATTGGTGCTAGGAATTGTGCATCATACATCCTTTTTACTTCTTTTCAATTAATGGCATAAGAACTGGATTAATTCTCCTAAGCTTTTGTTTAAAGGGTTTATGATCTTCTTTGATGGGTATCTTATGTTGAATAATGTTGGTATCATAAGACTTGAGGTCTTCATAACTCCAGGCAAAGACATCTTGAAATTCTTTAAACAGACTTATGTATTTTAGCTTTTCATCTAGAGGTAATTCTTTGGATATTTTAATAAGCTTAGGTTTTTCTTCTGTTCCTATGTTACATTCTTCTATGTTTGATCTTAAAGGCTCCATTTTTGGTTTTCTAGCTACGTCATTTGAATCAAACAAATCTTCTAATGGGACTAATCCCTTAGGCAAAAACTTATTTTTAAAGTTTAAAGTCTGGGAATCATCATTGATTATTTCTTCTATTTCTACTTTTTCTAAGTTATCTATTTCTACTTTAGTGAATTTAGTGGGTTTATTTACATCTAAAGCATTTATATCTATCTCACTATTTATGATGTTATCTACTATACAATCAATATCTATGTTACAATTTTGGAATTCTCCCTCAACATTCATGAAATCATAGATTTGAGAATCTTGAGAAAAAATCTGCCAATATTTTAAATTATCACGTATAACAAGTTTGTGCTTACTTCTGCAGTGTACTCGCGGTTGGGCTGAAAAGGTAATTTGCAAGTGCTAGGAAAAGTAGCCAAACTGTGAGCTTGCATATTCTGTTTCCTAGGAATAGGAGCTAAATCAATTTCAAGAAGTTCCTTAATCAGATCTAGAATAGTTTCTCTGTATTGGCTAAGTCTAGAATTATTCATAGAATACTCTCCTTTAATTTGTTTTATGATCAATTCCGAGTCTTCCATGATAGAAACTCTCTTGGCTCCAAGTTTTCTTACAATTTGCAATCCTAATATTAAAGCCTCATACTTTGCCATGATGTTTGTGCATTTAAAGTTTAATCTAAAGGCATGACCTTTAGAATGATTATTTTCCATGATATGAATCCAAACTCCTACACCTACTCCTAATCTATTAACAAAGCTGTCAAAATCTAAATGCCATAGAGACTCATGTGTTATGTTTTCACTATTAGGTGCTTTGTATTTTTTCTTCTATATCAGTGATTTCATTTTTGCCATTGTCTGGATTATACAAGATAAATGAGTCCATATCAGAATGCATGGAGTATATAGGGTAATTCTGTGGCTTTTCTGCACTACTTACCATGTATTTCATCAAGGTCTCTCTATAAAGCTTTCTTTGCTGACCAAATATAGAGATGGTAGCATATGACATGTCCAACTGTAGAGATCCCTGCAATTTTTCTCCCCATGAGCGAGATAATATCATTCCATACTTGGGTGGGATATCAACAACTACTATGTCCATAACAATACTGTTTGTTGGGCACTGGACTAGAGTTACAAACAAATCTTTAATCAGGCCAAGGAATTTGACTTGGCTAGAATCAAAGGAAAATAGGTCCTTGTAGGGTCTGGTGATATCTAAATTTAATCTTTCCATGATTGCTTTAGGCATTACGTTATGGGATGCCCCTGAATCTAGCATAGCATTATGTAAGATTTTATCATGAACATTTAAGTTAATGCAGAATGGAGGGATACCCCCTTGTTGATGTTTTTCGTTTACTTTTGGACCAAATAATAACTCAGGTTGATCATCATTAAGGTTTACAACATCTTCGCCTTCCCCTTTGTCTAGTGTTTCAGTGATTTGTACTTTGTATGATTCATTTTTCACTAGCTCTATCAAAGGAACTGATATTTTCAATTTTGTTATCTTAGTCTTAATGTTGAATGGCAATTTAGTTTTGCTTGATTATATGAGATCTTCCTTAGCAATTGTGGTTTATGTACTTTTATCTTCTTTATCAGCACTTGGCAACTCAACTTTTGTACCAGTAGTTTTGTTTTGAATTTTCTTATTTGGAATAGTTTGAGTAACAGCTGAAGTTTGAGTTTCAACTGAAGTTATGTCTACAATTTTTGGGTTGGAAGTCTCCTGAGTTCCTATAGGGAGAATTTGTAGAACTTTGGTCACAAGAGCTTCTGCTAATTTTTTAGTTTGGGTTTGGACTGATTTCTTAGTGGAAACTTCTGTATTATTTTGCTTCTAAGGCTATACTGCTTGTGAGCTTCATAGATAGCAGATTCATAGCCTTGTTTGTAGTCAAAGGAATCTCCGGATTCTAATTTTAATTGATGTAACATATACAATTCCTATTCTTCCTGAGTAAGAAAAACAACATCTTGGTTTTAAATCCCCAATAGGTTTATCTGGGCGTCCTCCTCTTCTTCATGGTTTTGTGAACCTTCAACATAATTTTCCTGGAAAGGTGGTCTAACCTGCTGATCAGGTATAACATCTCTTGTTTTTCCAGTGTTAGGATTTTTCCTAAAGTTGGGTTTTCTTATTGGGGGTCCTTGTTGATTTTCCCACTGAGATTTTCTTTCCATATTTTCTAATCTATCCATCATCCTTTCTACACTTTTAGCCAAAGTTTCTATATTACCATTTGAAGTGGATGGTTCCTCTTTAATGGTAAATCTTTTCTCATTTCTCGTCCTAACTTTCTTAGCTAATAAATTGGCTTCTACACTAACAACATTACTTTGCATATGTTCCAATGTTTCAGGGTTTCTTTCTCTTAATTGGTAAGACATATTTGTGTCAAAACCATCAGGAAATTTGATTTGTGCTGAGTCTGGTGGACGTTTGATATTTGAAGGGATTGCATTCTAGATATTGTTGAACCTAGTACAATAATCTTGAACAGATTCATTAGGAGCTCTTCTAATGTTTTCATATTCAGACAATATTTGTAAAGGGTTTTTCTTTCTTTCCCATCTATCGATAAACAATATATGGAAAGCAACTAAATCAACAATATGATTAGTAGGTAAACCTTTAAACCATTTTTTGACATATCCTGCTAGTGTTTGGGAAAATAACCTCATTTGTACATCAGACTCATCAATCTCATGTAACTCAAAATAACCAATTATTTTATTCACATGTTGTTGGGCAGTAAACTGAGTAGTAGCATCAAACAGAAATTTTTTACTTTGGTAGTCTTTGGGCATGGCATGTAGTTGAGCTGGTAAGACCAAAGGTGCATATCTGTCTGCCATGGCTAAGGCTTTGGTTTGACTGGGGGGTAAAGTGGTGGTGCTTGAAGAAAACTTGAGATGGTTGTAGATGAACCAGATGAAGTTGAGATGTTTGGTTGGAAAGGAAGTTGAGGTATGAATGGTTTTGGGGAACGAACTGTAGTGGATATTATAGGTGAGGTGGTAGTAAATGAAGTTGTATTTACAGTTTTTGAAGACTTCGTAGAAATTTCAGGGGTAGCAGCAGTTAGGGAAGCTATTTCAACTGATTGTTGAAGATAGGCTTCGTCTATATGCCTTATCAAAGTTGAGGTTAAAGCTTCTAGTTTGTCAAAAGTATCCAAAACATGTTGATCTAAATCAGGATGTATAGGAACCTTTTTTTATTCAATAAATTGAATAAAATTGGGGTCTATTACAGTATCATGAATTGAATTTTCAGATTTGGTACGAAATAAAGAAAGCTCAAATGATAAATCAAATTGAATATCCTCTAAACTTGATAACTCTTTAGGAAGTGAATTTGCTTTAATTAACTGAGTACTACTTCCTTGAGTTTCTACCTTTTTTGGTTTTCTTAAAATTCTGTCAGGATCATCAACTATTATAGCAGGGTTTGGATCTGGATGTGCCCTGGTATAGTGTGTTCTTTTGGAAGCCAGAATTTTAATCTTTTAATTTTTTAATTAAACTTTTTAAAAACTCTAAAATGACCTTAAGGTGACGAAATTTAGATTTTAAGATTTTCTTTAAGGATTATCAGACTGAGGACTTTCCCCAGTGTGGTCGCCACTATGTTATCACTCTAAAATTTCCCTAGGGTTGTTATCTTGTGTCAAAAGAAATATTAGAGGTAACCACAAACCTACTTTTGAGATTAGGATCTAGCCTTCCTAATGCTCAGAGAGGGATCTCTCTTTATGATTAACTATGTTGAGTTAATTTATTTTAGGCTAGTTATTTAAGCTTGATTGGGTTTTTACTTTGATTTGGTGGTGGAATCACTGTCTTAGATGGATATAGGGATGTATTTTACCATTGGGCTATGGGTTCAAGTGTCAAGAAAACAAGACTGAGTCAAGTTTTAAAGATAGTGTTCACAGGGCAAGGTAATTGAGTAAATTCAGATCTTTTAGGCTAGATGGTGAAGTGGTTTTCAATCGAGGTCAAGAAGCAATTAAGGATTCCTCAAACCGGATAATGAGGGAAATGACAGAGGTCAATCTAAACTAGGGATTAATGAAGGATTTCCTACTCCGGATATCAAAAGAAAACATTGAAATGAATAACTGCTCAAGACAGAGTGTACTTAAACAAATTCTATAATAATGTTTCAGTTATTTCATTCAATTTAGATAACATGCAATTATGTGAAACACTTAAGAAGATAAAAATTTGACAAACAGAAAATACCTCATTGAAATGGCCCAACACATGAATCATGTAATGCAATGCCTTTATTACTCAGTCCAGTCTGCTGACTTGAAAAAATGGTACAATGAACCCTTAGGTTTTAGTTCAATACATCTATATAAATGTTTAGCAATCCACACCCTATACTTCGAATTATGAAGTATTTATACAAAAACTTATTACAAAATATCCAAATTGTTTTGGGAATTATTCAAGGAAAAAGAAAAATCTTCATGCAAGAAGATAGAGACAGATATGTAATTACTGCAAGTTGTCCCTGTTTATTTGGCTCTGCTGTCAGATCTTTTGCTACTTTTTCTCCTTTGATGTTTGTCTTCCACACTAATTGTTCTTTTACTTTACCTTTTGACTAATACTCTTTCATCTGATACTCTTTAACTTAGTTGATCTGCTGCTTTTGTTTCATTTCTCTCTGTCTATTGTTTACCTTGCATTTTCACAATAAATCATTTAATATTTCCCAAGTCTCTGTATTTGGTAATTTAATATTTACCATTCTCTTGTAGACTTCATCAACTTCTGTGTACTTTGTAAAGGTGGGCTTATTCACAAAATGATGCTTTACCTCATGCTGGAGGTAAAAGAGGTTCTCAAAAGTCTGGTAAAGAACCTTTCCTGTAGGCATACCTTTCATAGAGGAACTATTGGCTTGCTCCCTTGCCAATTCTCTGATTTTCTTGTTATAGTCTTCATGTGGCATTAACCAGTCATTTATTACCAATGGATTTGGCAGACATTTCTGCCTTAAAGCATCAAATTTGACCATGAACCTGCCTATAGCTAGCTCCATGGTTTGGCATTTGTCCTCAAGCTGCATCATCTGGTTCCTCTTTGTGATTACTTTCTTCACCTCTAATATATGCCAGTCCTGTCAGCTATGTCAAGCTCCTGCAATTCATATTTATTCTTTGAGTTAAGGAATTAGATTATTCTTGAGGCTTCCTCTGGCCTATTTCCATGTTCGGCCTTAAATCTTTGAATTGCTTCACCAGCCTCTTTGACTAAATCATTTTGTTCAAAGATAACATGTATAGATGGCCAAATATCATTGACAGAGTCAATGATATTGGCCCATAGCTTCTCTTTTGCTTGGGCAAGTGGCTCCTTTAATGTTAATTCTTTTTCCAAGTTCTTTATCCTCTCAGTCAACCTGTTTGACTTCTATACTTCATTTTTATGCATAATTTGAGCCAGTTTCTTCTCATCCTTTAGACTTGTTATCTATTCTTTAAGTTTATTTATTTCAGTAGTCTGAATGAACATGTCCTCCATGGCTTTGACCAGTTTACTTGCTTCATCACTTGGATGGGTTGTTGTTGTTGTTGAACTCGTTGCTGATGTAGTTGTTGTTGCAGCTGGAAGTGTTGTAGCTAGTGGAGATGTTGGGGCCAATGAAGCTGCCAAATTTGAAAGAACTGTTGTAGTAACTGTAGGAATAGTAGTGGCAGTGGATATCTCAAGACTGCTTGTGTTAGAAAATTATATATTACAAAGCAATGTGACACATAAAATATTGTAGAAATATAAACACAGAAAACACATAAAACAAGAGAGACACAGATATAGGCGGTTCACCCAATTTGGGCTATGTCCATGGAGAAACAACCAGTCCTTCCTTTTATATTATCCAGCAAACTTTAGAGAGATACAACCTACAGCAGATCTACTATAGCACCCTCTTCGCTCTCAATCTCCTCTCTCTTCCTCACTCCGAATACAGATATCCATAGACCCGATACAATTCCCTCATATATAGTGAGAGGTTGCCTTCTAGGGAAAAAAGCCCTAAATTAAACATAACTTCTATCGTTAGTCATCCGCCTAATGAATGGCCTAGATTGACTAGAAATTACTATACTTTTACAAGGCAATTTTACATTTATTTTTAGCTTCGGGGGCGCTACCCCCGAACCCCCGCTGAGGGACCGCTAGCCCCCGGACCCCCATAAGGGGGACAAGTCCCCCCCGCATGGAGGGGCATACATCCGGTTGAAACCTTTGAATGCAGAAGATAATCAAGATCCACACCCAACAATCTCCCACTTGGAGACTGATTATAGCAACTCCACTCTGCTTCATTTGCTAGACAATGACTCCACTTTGGACCTAGTTGTTTCTCATCTTCTTCATCATACTTGAAGACCAATTGAAACTAAGAAAATTCTTAGTTTCTCACTGGTTACAGATTTTGTTAACATATTTGCAAGATTCTGGCTAGTGTGTATCTTTTCCAGCTTCAGTTGTCCATCTTCCAATGTTGACCGTATGAAATGGTACTTGAGCTGTATATGTTTAGTCTTGGAATGAAATGTAGAGTTATTTGCAAGATGTATGGCACTCTAGCTGTCACTGTATAACCTGCCCAACTCCAGCTTTTTACCCAATTCATCTAGAAACCTTTGTAACCAAATCATTTCTTTACTAGCCTCTGTAGCAGCAACATACTCTGCTTCTGTT
>APFE030586956.1:2357-19051 GCA_000404065.3 Pinus taeda
CTGTGGGGGTGGCCGAGTGGTGGTTATTTGATTCTTAGAATCGGATAGTCACCACCCATGAGCAGCCGATTTTGAGAATCAAATAACCACTACCCGGCCACCCCCACAGGAAGCTGAGTGGTGGCTATCGGATTCTAAGAATCAGTTAACCACCACCCGGCCACCCCCATAGGAAGCTGAGTGGTGGCTATCCGATTCTGAGAATCAAATAGCCACTGCCCAACAACCCATGGGGGTGGTCAGGAAGTGGCTATTTTATTATCAAAATCAAATAGTGGTTGTGAAGCTTTTATAAAATAAAACTCGATATTGAATGCCACATGCAGTGGAATTACAAGAAGTACCAATATTTTTTCAAATAATAAATATAAATTGTGATTATGATTGTCAAAATGGACTTGGTGTAGGGAAATGGATTTGGGAGTATGGAAGTTTTTAAAAATTGTAGTTACCAAAATGAATCAGGTGATAATGTTCCTTAAATAGTCTCAAGTTTTACTTGATAGAATTAAGGATAAATATAAAGCGATGATGAGGTGATAATGTTCCTTAAATAGTCTCAAGTTTTACTTTATAGAATTAAGATAAATATAAAACAATGATGAGTTTGTCTTTTGAAATATAGCTCTAAAGTAATGGTGAGGTTTAGTTGTTTTAGGGCCAGCGATACTGTGATTTTCATCAATCTGTTTTGAAATTTAATTTTAAAATAATGTTAATTTTTATTTTTTCTAAATTTAAATTATTTGAAATTCGTTTTAAATATATTATTAAAATTTTAAATTTTTAAAGTGTTACACATTTAATTTATTCTTTTGTATATTTAATAATTAGTATGTTTCATTATCTAAAAATATATATATAGATATTTATCTTTCTAAATGGATAGTATTCTGATTTTCTTTATCCTTGTTTATCCATAATTTTGTATATATATACATTTTTCTATTTTCATATTTTTAATTGGAAAAGTATTCTTAAATGGTGTTTATGTGATTTTGTATTTATTAGAGGTTTATATGATTACTTTATTGTCTTTATTATCTATTTTGGAACTATCATAGTTGTATATTTCTTTTCTTTAGCACACCCATTACATTAGTGTCTAGGAAGTTTCTTCACATATTTTTGGCTTTGATCATTGAATAATGTAGTGATATTTTTTTGGGTGTTCATTTATGTTTGGCTACTGATCATTGACTCAAGTTAATGGAATTTATGGAGTTGGAAAGCTACAAATGAATAATGATATGGGATTCATATCTTGATAGTCTGCTTCAAATAACCAAAGCTTCATCGCGTCTGAGTCCCTCCTCAAACAACTAAAGCTCCATCATGCCTAAGGCGTTAGTTGCAGAGAAGGGTTACGAAAGGTTAAAATCCAATATAAAGCTATGAAAATGCTGCTCAATATCCCTCCCTCTAGATAGAGAACAAGCATTCAAGGCCTTTAAGGAGCAAGCCATTATGGATCATAAATCTGTCCAATCATGTCGCGACATGGGCATCTCCATCCCTTTTATTTGTACAAGTATATTTACCCACCTTCATAGCCACATCTATTGAATTCCTGTATGATATCAAATCTTCCATACAATCCCTGAATGGATCTCTGACTAGAGACCCCCCTTTATTTTTTGATGCACTAAGAACTTTATTGAAATCTCCTCCTATTATGCAATTTTGACACCTCCCTCTCAATCTTATCTCTTCTATAGAGACCCTCATAAGAGTGTACACATTTATCACAATAATTCTTTCATTGTTTACCTTATTATTTAAGACTACCAATATCCAGAACTGGCAGTTCACACTCTCGAGAAAGGAATAGTGGGAAGGGGACTAGAAAATAGAGAGACATCAAAATGCACCTCTTGCCTATTGTACAATACCCACACTATCTCTCCAGAAATATCCGTCTAACTTGCAGACCTTTATTTCCTCCATTTTAGTCTCTTGCAGAAAGCGATCTAAGGGAGTTCTTGTTTAAGCAGATCTTTTATAGATAGGGATTTAACGAGGCTCCCCAAACCCCTAATGTTCCAAGATAAAATAATCATTTTGAGTTGGGAGTTTGCAACAACCCACCCTCTTTTCTGGTTTTACCTTTAGTCCCTTTGTTTTAACATATTTGTTATTATGGGTTGATTTCCTAGTTTTTTATTTTTCTATGCTTCCTTCTCCCTTAGGGTTTGATTTTTTGCCTTCCTTTTCTTCATGAAATTTCATTTTCTTAACTACTACCTTCATCTGTCCAAATGAGAATCTCAGCCATATGCCTTGTTAGTACCCCGACAATCTCATTCCCCATATTCGACGGACTTTTTTTTTGAAGAAGGGTCTTCGAAATGGGCAACAACCCCTTTTTTGGTATTGAAACCAAAGGACCATTCCTTGGAGTAGTTTTCTCCTTTTTTTCTCACTCCTCCATTTCTTCTTCTTTGTCCCCACTATGAAATATCTCTTGGAATTCTCCATGACCTTGCTCATTCTCGCTCGACTCTTTATCTTTATCCAGTACATTAAAGGGGTTTGACGATGCTTTAATCATGTTATCTCTTTTATTCATTTGAGTTTTAATTTCTACAACAGAGGCCTTATTCCCCTTCCTTTTTTGAGTCTGTCATTGACCTTCCTTAGGAATAGATTGTTCAAAATTAGATGGTAGAGGCTTCTTCAAACAATCCCAATGGTAGTGACCATATTCATGACAATGCCTGCATTTAAAGGAGATTTTTTCATAGTCCAATATATGTCTATGTATCCAATATCCCAAGGTTAAGTTAGCTTTTGTTCAGAGCCATATCTCTAGCTCCACCTCCATAGATATATTTTCATGGTAAAATTGTGACCCCTTGGTTCAGTTTTCTCTATATATTTTCCAATCCCAATGCCAATCACCCTAATGCAATAATCACTCCAACATGACAGAAGGAGGTGAGGGAGATTCACCCAAGCTAGAATTTCTATTGGAACACCTTCGTTCGGGTTGAAGTTAGGTGTCCACTTATTCAAATACATCCCTTGAGACCCAAGAAAATAAGGATCATTATGAAATATCACATCTTATTATCACAAATCTCAAACAAGAATGTGGAAATCCCATTTGCAACTGCAAATTTTGTGATGTTACCTTTCAGCTTAGGATTCCAAGAGCTCTTGTTCGATGCCTTGATCAATATCGATGAGGGCCACATGCCCAAAAAAATTCCTATCACTGCCCTTTTTGAGTAAGCCAAGGTGGCAAACTTAGCCCAATTGCAGAGCAATGTCTCAAACTTCCTCGTTTCTCTTCACAAATTTGGACAGATTCCGATAGATTTTTGACACTTCGGTAGAGAGGCTACCAAAGCCTTGAAGGTAGTTGCCTCATATTCCAAGAAGGGGGGAGGCAAGGTGGAAGGGCCCCAATGTAATATGTTTCTTCACAGATTTTTGGTTTTTATCATTGAGTAATGTAGTGAGATGTTTCTGGGTGTTCATTTATGTTTGGGCACTGATCATTAGCTCAAGTTAATGGAATTTATCAAGTTCGAAAGCTATAAATGAATAATTATATGGGAGTTATATCTCGATAGTCCTCCTCAAATAGCCAAATCTTCATCATGTCTAAGGAGTCCCTCCTCAAACAAATAAAGCTCTATCACGTCTAAGAAGTTAGTTGCATAGAAAGGTTAAGAAAGGCTAAATTTCAGTATTCTATGATAGTCGTATGGAGTTCTCTAACTTATTTAATGTTGATACTAAAATCAAATATAAAGCTATGAGAATCTTGCTTAATAGGCCGCCTCCCTCTAGATACAGGATGATCATTCAAGGCCTTTAATGAGCCAATTACTGTGGACCAGAAATCTATTCAATCGTGTCGCTATATGGGCCTCCCCAGTCCTTCTATTTGTCTAAGTATTTTTACCCACCTTCAAAGCCACGTCTATCAAATCCCAATCTGATATCAAATATTCCATATGATCCCTTAATATATCTCAGACCAAAGATCCCCTTCTTTTTTCTATTGCAAAGCACTATATTGAAATCTCCTCCTATTATGTAATTCTGACACCCTCGTCTCAATCTTATCTCTTCTATAGAGTCTGTGAGCTTTGCCTTTGGCTTATACATAACGAGAGTGTACACATTTATCACAATAATTCTTTCATTGTTTACCTTATTATTTAATACTACCAATATCCATAATTGGCACTTCACACTCTCGACAGAGGAATAGTAGGGAGGGGGCTGGAAAATAGAGAGACCTCCAAATGCACATCTTGACTTTTGTACAATACCCACACTATCTCTCCGGAAATCTCTAGCTAACTTGCAAACATTTTGTTCCTCCATTTTAGTGTCTTGCAGAAAATGATCTAAGGGAGTTCTTGTTTGAGTAGATCTTTTATAGCTAAGGATTTAACGAGGCTCCCCAAACCCCTAATGTTCCAAGATAAAATAATCATTTTGAGTTGGGAGTTCACAACAACCCACCATCATTTCCAGTTTTACCTTAAGTCCCTTTGTTTTTAAAATCTTTGTTATTATGGACTGGTTTCTAAGTTTTTTATTCTGCTATGCTTGCTTCTTCCTTAGGGTATGACTTTTTAGCCTTCTTTTTCTTTGTGAACTTTTAGTTTGTTGACTACTACCTTCTTCTTCCCAGACAAGATTCTAGGCCATATGCCTTATGAGTACCCTGACTATCTCCTTCGCCATATTTGATGGACTTTGTTGTTGAAGAGGGGTCTTCAGAATGGGTGATAATAGCCTTTCAAGTATTGAAACAAAAGTGTCATGCCTTGGAGGAGTGTTCTCCTTCATTTATCCCTCCTCCATTTCTTCTTCTTCATCCTCATTATGAACTATCTCTTGGACTTCTCCATGATCGTCCTCATTATCGCTCGACACTTCATCTTTATCCAACACATTAAAGGGGTTTGATAATCTTGTCATCGGGTTATCTTTTTTATTCGTTATGGTTTTAGCTCCAGCAACAAACCCTTTATTCCCCTTCCTTTTCTAAGTATTCCATTGACCTACAACAGGAGGAGGGTGTTTAGAACTAGAGGCTTGAAGTTTCTTCAAACAATCCCGAGTGAAATGACCATATTCATGATAGTGCCTGAACTTAAAGGTGATTTGTTCATAGTCCAATATTTTTTAGTGTTTCCATTCTCTTAAGGTTAAGTTAAAAAAATTTTGGGAGCCCTTTCTCCAAGTCTACATCTAGACATATCTTTGCATAGGAAAATTCTGACCCCCTTGGTTCAACTTTATCTATATATATTCAAACCCCATTGCGAATCTCACTAAAGCAGTCATCACTCCAACATGACAAGGGGACATGAAGGAGTTTTACCCAAGCCTAAATTATTGTCGGGACATATTCATCCACATTGAAGTTAGGTGTCCACTTATTCAAATGCATCCCTCAAGATCCAAGAAAATAGGGATCATTATGAAATATCACCTCTATTCTCATAGGGTTCAAACAAGAATGCGAAAAACCCATTTCCAACTATGAATATGGCAATGTTACCTTTGAGATTAGGCTTCCAAGAGCTCACGGTCCATGTCTTGATCAATATCGGTGAGGGACGCATGCCTAAAAATCTCCCTATCAGCACCTATTCTGAGTAAGCCAATGTGGCGTGCCTAGCCCTAATTGGGAGAGAAATGCCTCAGACTTCCTTGTTTATTTTAAAAAATTTGAACTGATTCTCCACATATTTTCGACACTTTGGCAGAGAGGATTAATGAGGTTCGTCAATAGGTAAACTATATGGGTCACAATGCCAATCTCAATCTTATTAAATTGTCTTTTCTCATGTTTATTTATAGATTTTATTGTATTTTTCTTAGTGAGAAGAGTAAAGTAGGTTACTATGTGTTGTGGCCTAATGTGTGTTAAATTTAGGAAATTGGAGAAGTTTTGAGTTCACTTGAGTGCAGGGACTCAGAGTAGGCAAGAAAGAGATATTCTAGGAAGTGGTATCCCTCCTTAACTCCTTAAATCAATTGAATAATATCCCCCTCTATCTCATCAGCTCAGTGTCTCTGGTAGCCAAGTAAGCCAAGTTCATTCGTAGCCAAGATAGTGCCAGTCAAGGAAAATTTATTCTCGAGTTATGGAGCCAAGTATCTCGATTTTTTTGGGTGTTACTAGTAGCTCTAGTTTTGTATAAATAATCAAGCTAAGGGACTCATTAGGATTTGAATTTTTATTGTAGCCAAGAGGCCATTAAGATGAAGCACATTTGACTATTATTACTATGATGTATTGGATCCCAGATAACCAACCTCCATCTCCACCTGAGGAGCTTGAAGAGTAAAAGGAAGAGAGTGTTCCTAAAGAAAATCCACCTCCTTTTCCTAAAATATTGATCCATCCCAATTAGCACACCCCAGAAGAGACTGAACTTCTAGGAGAACTGAAAAATTTGTGTATTAAAATACCACTCCTCCAAGTCATCAAGGATGTCCCCATCTACAACAAACTAATCAAGGGGAAATGCTTCAGACATCCTAAAAGGAGAATGAAAGGCACCCCTACCATTAATGTCATTGGTTATTTGTCTGACTTAATGTTGGGGAGAGCGATTTTACCAAACTATCTAGGCCCTTGAAGTCATGTGGTAGATGTGCACATTGATGGCATCATTGTCCCTCACATCTTGATGGACCTTGGGGCTTCCATCAATGTGATGACTAAGGAAACCATGATCAAACTATATCTCCAATGATCCTTAAGAAAGACCATAACAATATTTCAAATTGTGGATAGATCCATAGTAGCTCCTAAGGGAGTTTTTGAGAATGTAATGGGCTCTATTGATTCCTAGGAGTATCCTTCTAACTTCTTAATTCTCCAACCAAAGACCCAATTCAATGGTTATCCTCTCATCAGCGGAAGATCATGGCTATCCATTTCTAATGCTTACATAAGTTGCAGAGATGGGAACATGACCATTAAGAATGGGCATTCTTCCAAATAGCTATTCTTGTACCCTCGTGCTCATCCATCCCTAGAGAAAGACTTACCCTTATGGTTGGAAGAGGAGGAGGAAGATGAAGTATATCATACCACATCCTATCCAATATTTACCCTTAGTGATATTATAGGAGGGGGGAAACTCGATGAAGATGACCTCATTGATCAAATCCTCTAGAACCAACCACCCAACACCATGCCTCTTAATGAGTTGGTGAAGGAATCCAAAGATAACCCTTGGACTAATTTATTCCTAGTGGACCCAAGTGATGCACATGTCAAAATTGTAGAATTTGGTCCATCTAACACTTTGAAGATCAACCCCGCTCTCTCAGCCAACCAAGAAGATAAGTTATGTAACATGATGAGAGAAAACTTAAATGCATTCTTATTGAGCTATATGGAAATGAAGGGAATGCATCCTGCAGTGTGTACTCATCACATCTACATCAAGGAAGGCTGCAAACCAGTGCTCCAACATCATAGGAGAATGAACCAAGACCTCAAAGACATATTCAAAGAAGAATTACAGAAGATTTTGGATGCAGGGTTCATTTACCCCATCTCAGATAGTGAGTGGGTGTCCCCTCTACTTTTGGTCCCAAAGAAGAATGGGAAGTGGAGGATCTTTGTGGATTATAGAGAGCTGAACAAAGCCACTAAAAAGGACCATTTTACTCTACCTTTCATTGATCAAGTCTTGGATGGTCTTGCAGGGAAGAATTTCTTCTCTTTCTTGGATGGATTCAATGGTTATAATCAGATCCACATCAACCAAGATGACTAAGATAAAACCACCTTCACTTGTCCTTGGGGTACCTTTTCTTATAGGGTCCTTCCTTTTCAATTATGTAATGTCCTTGCCACTTTTTAAAGGACAGTTCTCAACATCTTTGTTGAGCTAGTCCATGACTTGGTATAAATCTATATAGATGATTTCACTCCCTGTGGATGTGACTTCCTGGAGGATCTCTCTAACTTGGGGAAAGTACTAAACAAGTGCGTTGAAGTGAATCTATCACTTAGTCCCTAGAAGTGTGAATTCTTGATGAATGTAGGGATTGTTTTGGGTCATTCAATATCTCAGGAAGGAATATAAGTGGACCCAAATAAAATTTCCATCATAAAAAGGGTCCTTACTCCTCAAAAGTAGAGGGATGTGAGGAGTTTCTTGGGCTTAGTTGGATACTATAGGAGGTTTATCAAGGACTTCTACAAAGTAGCCCCGCCACTGTTTGCACTGTTGGCCAAGGAATCTGAATTTTGTTGGTCAGATAATTTCCAAGAGGCCCTAGAAATCTTGAAGGACAATTTGATTATTGCACCCTTACTTAGAGGCCTGTTGTGGCCAGCAACAACCCCCCCTTTTCATTTAAGTGTTTGTCGAAAATACTTAATGAATGGGGACCCTTAGTTTAATTTTGAGAAAAATTAATTTTTCCTTTCTCCAAAATAAAGCTACCATCGTAAGCTTAGAGAGGTCTTTCGAATATTTTTAACCTAAGTCTATGATAAGGTAAAGGTCTTTAAAAAATTGCATTACAAAAGGATAGGAAATACCCTCATTCCCTCATAAATATTGGTATGCGCAAAGCCCCCATGTTAAGCCTAACGTCGCCTCGCAGTAAAGTAACGTTCATAAAGAAAAACCTCAAAATCTGCCGATCTGCGATAACACCGATCGCAAGATCGCATATCGCAGAAATAAACTGGCAATGCTTAACAAACATCAAACTTCTGCGACCTGCGATCTTGCGACCTGCGATGTTGCGATCGCCGCGATGGCGCAATCTGCGATCTGGCGATTTGCAATTAGCGCGACTTGTGATGGCACGATCTTCAATGTAACGTAAGCAAATCATGAATCATTTAATCGTGAATCCTTCGGGCACACCATTCAAAGAGAAGCCACTTACCATAATCTGACCCCAAATCATGTGCTTTTAATGATAGTAAATGGATTAGTTGTCAGTTATTTAATGAAATGAAGACGCGTGCTTTTCTAAAGAGTTATTTCACGTAAGGTCGCATATTTGGTATCTCTGTTGCATTTAAAACTCTCCCATCACCTTTCTCAATCAGTCATTTCCACTTCGCTCGTAATCTACAGGAACTAAGAGATAAGAAGATTCAAAAGTCGAAGGCAGGAGCAAATGGGAAAGAAACATAAAGCCCAAGGCTCCGAGACGAAGGAAAAGACCAAGGAGATGGCGCCCTTGTACACAGACACTGCATGCAACAGGGACACAGGAATTTCGACCTGGGAAGGCATGTATAGGCTGCTAGAGGAAGAAAATCCTAAAGTAATGAAGGTTGATAGCACCGCGGGATCACAAAACTCTTCCGAGGCATCCTTAGAAGAGCTAGCATGTTCGTTTCTCCACCAAATAGCAGCTAGACCCAAAAGTTTGCCGTATACAGATATGATCAGATGGATACTTGACAATGCAGAGTTACAAGGCAGACAATTCAAAGTTCAGGGACATGGGCTCATAGGATCATTCGCTGTGCAAGACTTAAAGATTATGTATCATCTTCCTGAACCTCAGACGACCTACAACGTGAAATTTGTCAAGAAATTTGCAGCAAAGAACCCAAATCTGGCAGAAACCACTAAAGAATGGACCAGAAGAGAGGAGCCGCTAAAAAAGGGACAAAAATGGTATGTACAGCACTGGTTCCCTCACATCTCCGTATTGTTTTGCTGCGGCCATGCTTTGCAGGCTGTTTGGGAAGCTAGACATAAATAAATTTTCGTCTTAATGGCTACCACTCATAGACGCTGCCACAAACGCCGATATCGTGGATTGGGCCAAGATATTTTCTGATAGCCTATACGCTACTGTTATGAATTACTGGTCTAAGAGATCCTTGTCTCAAAGGGTCTATCCTCCTTTTTATCTATCTGCTTATATTATGGATTTTATTTGCTATGTATCTAAATTCCCAACTATGGGTTGGAAATGGACTACCTAGGACCCGTCACCTATTCATGTTTATCACAAAGTATTATGGGATTCCCAGTTTGCCCCTCACTTCTATCAGATTTGCCACGGGCTCATCTTACCCCTATATAGGATGATATATGGTGAAGAACCCCCGAGGTGCTCACCCAAAGCGCAAATAGACATCATCCCCATCGCAAGATGGTTCGGGGAAGAATGGTTCACATACATTAGAGTGTTTGGGAGCACTGTACCTCCACATGTCCTAACTCTATATGTCCCCGACAAGCTTTTGGCTAGGGAAATTGCCTATCAGACTTGCTCAGAAGGCGGCCTGACCAAAGAGCTTAAAGACAAGAAGAAGGCCATATGGCCTCAGTTTCCTGTAGCTTGTGGGGCCTTCTCATTGTTCGATGTAGGACACGCTTTTTCCGAAGTAGAGAATGTGATGTCTCTACAGTTATTTAAATTCCCTGCTTGACCTTTTGACCTAAATAATGTTGCCCATGATTTCACTATAAGTGTCAAAATAAAAGTGTTCGTTGGAAAGAAAGGTTTATTTGATGATTTGTTTCAAAGTAAAAGTTCATTCCAGGAATTTTTACGAGAAGCTCGGTTAAGGTTATCCCCAGATGACGTCCAAAGATTTTTGTTATTCAGAGAAAGAAGGCTAGCCAGTGTTCCTCTAGAAAAGCTGCGACTGCTCGCCAGAGAGCCTACTCCCAGTGTCAGCCTCAGCGGAAACTCCAGTACTTCCAAATCCAAATCTGACGCTGCCCAAGGAACGCCTGAACGTTCTAAAAATTCTGCAAGCGACCAAGGAAAAAGCGAAGAAACAGAAAAAGATACAGCTCAGTCGAGTGCAATGTCGCAACAGCAAGTTATCACCTCCCCACCAAGAGATGTCCCTCCTCCCGTCATTAAATCACCACTCGTCGTAACAGAGCTCGACAAAGAATGGGAAAAATTCAACGAGCTAATCAGCCTTGAAGGGCAAGTCCTAAGAACACCTGTGAGTGATGCACAGGTAACATAGGAAATGGTTTCGACCATGGTCGGTAGTGTCTCAGAAATGGATCACAGTCATATCGCTCTGCCTTCTAAGCTCCTACTTAGTGTAGAGGAAATTCCTCCACTGGACGTATTCTATAGTCCCCAACACAAAGCAGTGGTGAGGAGACAAAGAAAGAAGAGAAAGCTGGAGAATACACTGTCACAGGACGCTGAACATTTAGACGTCTTATGGAAAGACCCTAACAACAACCCGACAGAAAATCTCACGAAGTTGTCTCAGATCGCAGGAGCATACGCTTCTGCAACTATCAACAAGGCGTCGGAAGTTTAGCAACTGTTGAGGCAACAAGAAAACCAAATACAACTACTACAACAACAGCTACAACAAGCTAATGCTAGTATTGAAGCGTCCAAACAACTCGAGAAACTACAAGAGGACTTTCAGCAAATGCAGATAAGCTATCAAAGAAGCCTAGATGAAAAAGGAAAGCAGTTGCAAGCTTTACAAGAAATACACAAGGACAAGCCCAAGCTTGCCGAGTTTGTTTCAGAGTCTACTGGCTTAAATGAGCAACTTCTGCAGCAACAGGAAGAGTTGGGACGTAAAATATCGCAGTGGAGTCACTATTGCGAGCTGAGCGACAAACTCACCAATCAAGTGACGAACTTGCGAAGTGACTACGACCAGGTTGACAGACGAGTGATAGAGTACTTAGCTTGGCAGGATGGAGAGGAAGGGAAGAGAGAAAATGCACCCAGAATAAATGAGAGCCATAAAGAATTGCTCTTTAACAAATGGGACGATCAAATCAGGCAGGTAGAACAGGCAGCAGAGACAGCGGCGACACAGGCGAGCGTTCTTATAGACTGTGTAAATGAAAATTTACACAGAGCCAACTTAATCACAGAAACCACCCCGAGATACCTACCAAACAAGTCACGAATGGAGGCAGAATGGAAACAGAAGGCGCAGGAAAAGGGAAAAGCGATCCAGGCATTGAATAGTTTGAATTGGGAGTGCTATTGGGCATACTTAGTCAAGCCACACAGTCAATGGATGACTGTGAAATGCATCATAAACTCAACCAAGAAAGTACTGCCAGCTCTCATAGATTCCGTTTTCGCAGCCCAGCTCAGCGCAGAAGTCGGCCAACCGACTCTTCTTAAATCCATGATGAACACTTGCAGTTTTAAGGACCAAATTCAGAAGTAGCTTATTTTTGTTGTTTCTTTTTATTTAGATTAGAAAAAGGATGGTCATTTGAGAACCGTATCCTAAAATTTTGTAAAAAAACTATTATTAGAATTAGGAAGTAGTATTTTAACCCTTCTCATGCATTTAGAGAGGGGTCCAGAGATTTGTCAAAAACTTATCCTTAGAACATGCAATTTTGCACCCTCAGAGGAGGTTTTGATGAATGGATGGATCGAGATTTATTTTTACTTGCATTTTGATATATGCTACTGATGTTGCACTTCTGTACTCTTGGTAGATTTTAGAACAAGTAGAGATAGATCGTTTTTGCTTGAAGCTTATGGGTAGAATTAGTCATAAATGGTACTTTTATCTCTTGGCAATTCCTGCTTATATTCTTTAAGTGATTTACAGTTTCAGTTGTTTATATGTTATTACATGAATGTATGGGTTATCATTTGGCACTTTTGTACGGTGGATTCATATTGTTTATGTCTGACATATGAATAGCTTATTATGCGATATGTTGTTCACAACTGTTTTGCCTAACTTCTTATGCAGAGTGGTTTATCTTTAATGATTTCTATTCTTATTACCAGTTATTGTTCGAAATCTTTTTAGATCACATAATGGAAGATATACATCCCGGGTTAGCATAGGTTTGATGTGTTGTTTCTCACTAGATTACAATAGCATAGAGTAAAGTTAAAGAACCTGAATTAGATTAGCTTTAATAATACTCTTAGATCAGCATAGTTCAACTCTACACACACACTCACACCCAAGATCGGGAAACTGGTCCCGTTATCCCCAGTCGGACCCGCTATACCAAACAGATAAGGAGCTGCCAACCAAGGTCCGGACCGGGTGGGTATCCCCCTTGTTGTCGACCCGATTTTCGGGGCTTCAACATATTTGGCGCTAGAAGGAGGGCCTGAACATTGTGTCTGTTGGAATGATTTTCAAATCGTAATATTTGAATCTGGATGGCCACTCACAAACTTCCCATTTGGAGCTGCATCCATGTTCCTACCTCTTCCAACACTCCACCTGAAGTGGTAAGACTCTTGTGTCAGGTAAAATTCAATGGTAAGAATAACTCTTCTGCTTTTAATCATGCTCTTCAGTTTATTCAAAGAGTTTCAAGTTATGATATTCAAAGAATTGATGAAGGCGTTTTATGCAGAATTTTTACTCTTACATTTACGACGGAAGCTAGAAAATGGTACAGAAACTTCGCAAATGCATCGATTCACAGCTGGGACCAATTCGTCAAGATTTTCATTCTTGAATTTGATTGTTATGACTATGACCAGGTATACGATGAAATTGATTATCTTCGGAAAAAAGATGAATCTATTAGGGATTTTAATATGCGATTTCATCTTGATTGTCTAAAGTACGATCCTGAAAGTGAACTCATAGATGAAGAATCTTTAGATTATGCTGAACATTCCCTGCCTCCTATATCTGATCAAGCAGAAATTAGTTCGAGTTTTGTCTCATTTCTTTCTAATATGAACGAGAATTCCAATTTGAATATACAAATCTCTCATAATGAAGAAAGCCCCCAAAGCCTAGGAGTTATCCATACTCTAATACAAGAAGACAAAAGCGAGAACGTTGGAGGGAAGCCGGCCTTGGAACCAGGAGATGACTTCGATACAAAGTCAGGTAATATCATTGCAAGTCAACAAACGCAGATGCAAAGGTTAGAAAAGCAAACTATTTCTCTTTCAAAAAGCATCAGTACACAAAGGTATGATCTAAAACCCGATGTCTATGTTGAATCTGATGAACGAAGATTTTTACATGATGATAGTTTTAAATGCGTTGCTTCATAATCACACTTCTCTCTTTATCTTGATGTTTTTAATGATGATAACTTTTCCCCTCTCAACATTAAAGATATTTCAAAAAACACAGAGGATAATTCAAATAAGTCATCGTTAGATTTTCAAAATAAAGAGATAGCTATAGAACATCCTTTGATTGTTTCCAAACAAGGATCACTTGAGTCACCTTGTATGAAATTATATGACCAAAAGGAAGAATCTAGGGAAACTGGTAAAATTAGTTATGATGGTTACTTTGCCAACGATGATGTTATTAATCTATTTCAAGTAACCCATCAAAGCTCGAACAGTGAGAGATACTCTAATTCGGAAAACATATCATTCAATCCTCATTTCAAAGCCAAAGATCATTTGCCTGATTTTGCTGTCCAAGACGATATCCCGATCTATGATTCATATCATGAAGAAACCCCCATGCCTGTTCGCAATCATAATTTATCTTCTGATTCACAAGACCTGGCCAGTTCTTGTGAACAAAAAAATTTCACAAGCTCATCCCAGTTGTGCTGTAACTTTATTTGTACAAAAAACCATTTTTTTTGTTGTTCCCACTTGCACTCATTTTGTACAAAATCGGATTGCGTTTTAAATTTTCAGTCTTTTGATAGATTACTCTGGTATGTCAAGCACCTTATCAAAGAACATCCAAAAGACCAGCTACCATTTTGGAAAGCTGAACTGTGTCAAGGAAGTACAGAACTTCCTCTATTACGAGATCATCAAGCTATAACGAGACTTCATCCTTATTTTTATGATCCAATAGATATCCAGTTGGAAAGAAGTTTTTGCGAGAAAGAAATTTTGGACAAGATCCCAACTGGAGTTATACATTCTTATTCCGCATCCAACGTTAACAGTCCAAGAAAATTTCCGTTCTTAACACTAACGTTGGAAAGTTACATACGTGTAGGAATAAAAATGAGAAGGTGGCTCCATTGGAAATATCATTTCACCTAGTCAAATTTTTGTATATAGTTAGAGTAGGAGTAGGAGTAGTTTAGTTAGGTAGTTAGGTTTACTTTTGAATAGTTGATAGGAAAAATAAAGAAGAGATTATCCCTATTGTCTACACAACCCTAGGGAATGTCTGCTTCTCACTTCGTTAAAAACTTTTCTCCATAAATAAAGTTTGCTTTGGTCAATAGCATTTGACGTTTACAAAAGACACCTTTTTCTCTATCAAGATTTTGAACTTCTGCTTCTATGAATGAAATTTTTTTTCTTTGAAACTTGATCTTTATTATCAATAGAACTTTAATCCAGATATGATATTAGTTTCAACTCCAAAAATTGAAGAAAGCAGTCTTAGCGAAGCAATTGTTTTACGTTAGTACAATGAAAGACATCAATGACAAAATGAGGAGTCCCTGTAGAAACAACGATTTCCAAAGAAGCTCTATTATTGTCGTCCAAAACTTTCTTAAGGAAAGAAAATTGACTTCCTCCCTGCTAAAGGAAATCGCAGCATTCAGAGAAGCAATCAAATGAAAACACTATATCTCAAAGAATAAGAGATCTCATCACGAGCCGACTTATCATCATCACAGGTATTATAACTTGCTGACTTTGCCAAAACTGTCCACCAAAAAAGGGCAACGACTTAAGATTGTTGCAATCAAAAGACAAGGGGTCTCATCACGAGCTAGCTTGTTCAGCAAAAGTATAAATCAAGTGAGTGACTGTGTCATAATTTGGCCACCAAACCAAGACATTGTTCTTTAGAGAATAAAAAAGAAAAAGTGTCAAAATGGGTTTTTCTCTGAAAGGTTGTAAACAAACTTAAGCAGGATAAAGGATCATTATTGGTTAATAGGTAACCCTGTCGAGGCTATGGACGCCTGCTGGCAGCAGAGGCTCTACCTGCGACAAAGAAGCATATTTAAAAAAGGACTGCTATACAGGGAAGACCTTATTTTAATTTTTATTTAAGACCAAGTAAGGGCTGGTGTAAACGCAAGAACAAGCTAAGGATACAAGTAAATAGAAAGGATTTGAAACGAAATATCATTAATAGTTCGAAGTATAATATTTTTATCTTTCTATAATAAAGTTTAAGTTTTCTGAGATTTTTTTTTTATTACTTTTAGAAGTTTGAAAAACGTCAAAAGAAGGTCAGAGATAACTGGTTCTCCCAAGTGAATCGCCAATTGTTGTGGCCAGCAACAACCCCCCCTTTTCATTTAAGTGTTTGTCCAAAATACTTAATGAATGGGGACCCTTAGTTTAATTTTGAGAAAAATTAAGTTTTCCTATCTCCAAAATAAAGCTACCATCGTAAGCTTAGAGAGGTCTTTCGAATATTTTTAACCTAAGTCTATGATAAGGTAAAGGTCTTTAAAAAATTGCATTACAAAAGGATAGGAAATACCCTCATTCCCTCATAAATATTGGTATGCGCAAAGCCCCCATGTTAAGCCTAACGTCACATCGCAGTAAAGTAACATTCATAAAGAAAAACCTCAAAATTTGCCGATCTGCGATAACACCGATCGCAAGATCGCATATCACAGAAATAAATTGGCAATGCTTAACAAACATCAAACTTCTGCGACTCGCGATGTTGCGATCCCCGCGATGGCACAATCTGCGATCTGGCGATTTGCGATTAGCGCGACTTGTGATGGCACGATCTTCAATGTAACGTAAGCAAATCATGAATCATTTAATCGCGAATCCTTTGGGCACGCCATTCAAATGAAAGC
>APFE030586956.1:26208-39018 GCA_000404065.3 Pinus taeda
CAAGTGCCGTTCTTTATGAGGGCATCATACTCCTTTTGCATTGCTTCTTTCCATTCATCATGAGAAGCAACTTCTTTAAAGGAAGTTGGTTCAAAATCTGTAGACAAGTTCAATTCACAATCATAAGAAACATCCATATCAATAGGTGAATTAGAGTCATCTACATCACCTCCATTTTTTCGGTTTGAATTTCTGGTTCCTGTTTTTTCAATTTCATCAGGATGAACACTTTCAAGTGTCTTTGTCAGCCACTTTGGGGGACCTTTCTGAGATGGTCCAGGCTGCTCTGTTGATTGAGTTGGGAGTGAATCAAGATTGAGTCTCCCAATTCTATCAATTACATCACTTAAAGCATCATCCATTGTTGGAGTTTCAGACGGGGGAGAGTATTCTTCAGAAGAAGATTCCACATGTTGATCTAGTATAGGAATCCCCCCTTCAAGATGTGGAATCTGATTCTCAAATTCTTGAAATGATTTCATTTTTGCGAATCTATCCAAGCGATCAAGTTGCCGCTCAACAACATTGTCAGATTTGGATGATTCAAGAAAAATTACATCTCTAGATACAACAAACTTTTTATTTACTTCATCATAGAGGCGATATGATTTGGAGGTATTTGAATACCCCAAGAAAATACACTTACAACTTCTAGCACCAAGTTTGTCTCTATGTACCTTTGGTATCAAAGCATAACAGGTGGAACCAAAAATCCTGAGATGTTTGACCGAAGGAACATGTCCATACCACAATTCATAAGGAGTCTTGTTTCTTATAGCACTAGATGGACATCTATTCTTTATATATGCAGCACATAGAACAACATCAGCCCAAAACATTATCTTTACATTTTTGAAAAAAAGCATGGATCGTACCATATTCAAAATTGTTCTATCATTCTTTCAGCTACACCATTATGTTGGGGATTATAAGGCACAATTGTTTGATGTTTAATCCCATGTTGGGAAAGATAGTTTTCAAATTCATTTGATGTGTATTCTTTTCCATTATCAGTGCGAATAGACCCAATATGAGATTGTGCATCATTTTCAATCCATTTATGAAAATTCTTGAATGTTTGAAATGCATCAGATTTGTTCTTCAATAAATAAACCCAACACATTCTGGTGTAGTCATCAATAAATGTCATGATATATTTATTTCCGTTTGCAGAAGAAACAGGCATTGGACCACATAAATCTGAATGAATGAGTTCAAGTTCCCTATGTGCTCTTGAATGTGAATCATGAAAAGACTGTTTGCTATGCTTTCCTAGAATGCAAGCATCACATTGCTTAAGTTTTCTAGGAATTGTAGGCAAACCAGCAACACCATTTTTCTTCAATAAGTGGAGATTGTCATAGTTTAAATGTCCAAATCTAGCATGCCATAATAAACTTGATGGAAGTGTACCTTCTTCATGATGAGAAATATATGAAAAATGTTGTGCATGAGTAGATGTTCCTTGTAGTTTGAAAAGTCTTTCTTCTTCTATTCCCCTCATGACAAGTGAGTGATAAGATGCTTTTCTCACCTCAAGCTTGCCATCAAACATATGAATGGAGTGACCTTGCTGGTGGATGTGGACCAAGGACAACAAGTTTCTCTTGAGCTGTGGGAGATATAGAACATGATCCAGAAGAAAGTCTGAGAGACCTGGCAGTTTAAGCCTGATTGTGCCAAGCCCTGATGGCTTGACTTTTGACTGATCTGCAAAGTATACTACTCCATCAACATTGTCAGTGAAATCTTCAAGAAAATCTTTTCGATGAGTCATGTGACAGGTTGCTCCTGAATCAAGCAGCCAATCATTTTTCCAGGAAGCAAGTGAAGTATTAAACAAATCTTCATTTACTCCAATGTTACATTGTGCCTCAATATAGTGAGCGGATTCAGGTGCTTTGCCTTTGTCTATATCATTAGTTTTACCTTTCTGTTGGTTTCTTCTCTGCTCAATTTTGTCCCATGGTAGCTTGCATGTAGAGGCATCATGTGATCCATTTCTTTTGCAGCGAATACAATGTAAATCTGCCTTTTCTCCTTGAGAATGTCTGCCCCCCCTGCCTCTGAAATATCTTCCTCTTCCTCTTCGTCCACCTCTTCCTCTTGTAGAATCTTGAGCAGGATACTTTTCTTTATGAGCAAGGCACACAGTTTCTTCAGAAGATTCAGGGGTTGTCTTCTTTCCAAAGTATTTTTCTCTTTCAACAAACTTTTTCACAAGAGAGTCAAAGGTTATATCTTTGAGATTTCCATTTGCTTGCAAAGACTGAAGATAATTGGAGTATGTAGGATAAAGTGCCTTGAGAAAAGCAATAAGAGAGATATCTAACTCAACTTTAGTGGATTTGATATCATGCATTATAGACTTTATTTTAGATGCAAGAGCAAGAGGATCATTATTTTGTAGTTCAAGAGTGAAGAGTTTAATCATGCGTTGGACGACTTCAAGTGCAGAATGTGAGTCATAGAGTTCTTTCAGCTTTTGTAAAGCTTCAAAGGTAGTTGAATATGATGAAATGTGGCGACTCACCTCCTTATTTACAGATGTTGCAATTAATGCATAAGCTTTTTTGTTCTTGTTTTCCCAAATGGCGAGCTCTTTGTCTGAGGTAGGTTTTTCTGGGTCACTGTCTCCTTCTCCAACACACACTCCTTTCCACAACTGATTGAAGATGAGGGTGTGTTGTATCATCTGAGACCAATCAGGATAGTTCTCCTTGCCAGTGAGAACTATTCCTACCATAGAGATGATTGAATGCATTCTGTAAAAAAATTACTTCTGCTGATAGGAAAAAAATACTTTTGCTGATAGACTAATACTTCTGATGGAAAAAAAAAATTTCTCTTGTGGAGAAAAAAAACTTCTGCTGCTAAAAAAAATGATTATGATATGAAAACGTATTCATCCAAAATCGTTGCTATCACATAAAAAATTGAGCGCTTTTGTTTAAACACTATCCCCGTATCACAGCTATCACATAAAAGGCTTGTGTTTAATCACGCATATACATAAATACTTGAACGCTACCACAATATATATGTTGCACTGTATCACAGCTATCACATAAAAGGCGCATATACATAAATAATTGAACGCTACCACAGTATATATGCTGCATATATATAAACAATTAAGTGCTTGTGTTAATCTGACGACTTGAACTCAGCTCTGGCCAAAGGATTTTGTGGGTTAATTAAATCTCCCAAAGCCGACGTAAAAACGACTTCTCGTAACTGTCAACAGCATGGTTTGGTTTATCGCTCATCAAAGTCATGCCCTCTCACAATAGGGCTGGGGCTTTTGTGGGCTAAAGCTTCTCTCCCTGCCCGTAACCCAACTGATATAAATGTGGACCTTCCATGCAACGCCTAAGACTTTTGTTCCATTCATTCTAAATCGCAAGGAATAAATTGTATCATTTGCAGCCCTCGGTTATGAAATATCATCTATTGGGATGAATCTCTCATAAAGTAACGGGATGCCAGTGTGGGAAATTGATCTGCAAAACGCAGAAGGAGGGTTTCAAAAGAAGAGGAGATTGTAGGTTTGAAGCGTGTGAGATCTCAGGAAATAAGTCGAAGGCGATTGATTCGATCAATTAGGTTGAGAATTCCAGTTCTGAGGTTCTATGATAGTAATCCTATAAGCTGGGAGCTCTAAGATTTTGCACCTCAGATGCGTTAATCAAATACACAAGACAGATGCGTTAATGGCAGAGGCAGGCGTTAATTAGATACACAAGACAGATGCGTTAATGGCAAAGGCAGGCGTTAATCAGATACACAAGACAGATGCATTAATCAGATACACAAGACAGATGCGTTAATGGTAGAGGAAGCACATTATGGGACAGAGGAGTTACAAGGCACGCTAAAAAAGGAACCTGGGACCTGTGCTCTGATACCATGTCAGGCCAGGAGTAACTCCAGACTTGGCAGAAAAACTGATTCATTTATTTCATTAGTTATCTATTGTTATATACAAGAATGTGACTGCTCAGTTCATCTTCTTGATGACTGTTCACATTCAAATTCACCCAATCGCAGAGGATTAGGTGTTAGCAGGCTCTGCTATATGAATCGACGTTCAAGGACTTCAAAGTCAAATTGATGACAAGGTGCTTAGGCCCATCCTTGATAGATAAGTGCCATGATAATGGAGTTCTTCAAATCAAGACCATTGATGAGGAAGGTATTCCCTTGCTTGTCAATGGACACAGATTGAAGGCTTACAAAAGAACTTTGTCTAGAGAAGAGTTCATCAGCACCATTAGCAAGGAGGTAAATGTGATTGGAAGTGTCCTAGCTTCCAAGTCACAACATTCTTGAAAAATCTTTTTTTTTATTTGTGAAAAAAGAAAAGAAAAAAGAAAAAAAGGCTTGGATTAAAACCTCTATGAGTCATCTGAGGCAAAATCTTGGGTTGAAAGCATCCTTGGGGTAGCCCAGCAATGAAGAAGTAGTAGTAGAAGAGGAAGAGGCAGAGGTAGACCAAACAGAGGAAGAAGAAAATAAAGAAGAAGAGCAGGAACAATAGAAAGATACTAGTCTTGAGAACACCACTTCACTTGAAGAGGAGAAGATAGCCCCGGATCAGTGAAGGTTGTCTCCTAAACCCACTAAAAAGGAGGGATTTGTTTCCTTGCCTACATTGAGCACGTCCATCTAATCCACAAAGAAATGGTAGAGACAAACTCCCCTTTATTTAAAAACAAGAAGAAGCAATAATATTAATTAGGGGAGGCCACAAACCCCCACAAAAATCACTACTATAATTGAATAATCACCAAATAAATAGGAGGAGATAGAACCCATGGGAATGAATGTTGAGAAAGTCACATAAGCAGAAGAAACCCCAAAGCCTACCATTACCTACGTTAGAAAGCATGTCACCATGTCAACCTAATCTAAATAGCCCAAGGCACCTGTAACACTCCAACAAAAAGGGAAAGGCCTACTATAGGATCCCCAAACAGGGCTACATGAAACACTACAAATGCTACAGGAAAGGAAAAAGGTGTTACATGAAGAGTAGCAGAGGCAGAAAGGAAGGTAAGAAGAAACACCACAAGTACAAGAGGGGGAAACTTCTCCAAAGAAAGTTTAGGGAAATTCTATAAAGCTACAGTAGCCTAGCCCACAACCCAACTTGAGGTCCTACTACAAGTTCATTGAAGGAGGTAGAGTGTTGTTTAGGAAATCCTCTTTACAGACAGAGACGATCCCACTAGCCCAATGAGTGGGACTAGCAACCTATGTGACAATATACTAGACACTTTCCTAAGTTACAATTGAAATAGAAGAAGAGGAAGATGGTCTACCTCATTCTAATGCTAGGATATCCTCCTTTATTGAATACCTTGAATCACTTGCACCATAGGGTTAGTCCTACTGCTCACGGTGTTTAAATTCCCACACAAGAGATCAAGACACAACAAAGCATGCAAGTACAAATAGCATAACCGAAAGTAACCTACTCAACAGATCAAGGAGAATTTATATAAATGATGCATTAACGTACGCATTTATGGAAAATGAACCAACTGTTTTATACATTAATAGAATAAATAAGGAAGCATACAACCAAGATTTGATGTCAATAAGATCTCCTTGAGTGAATGTCCAAGTCGAAGCTCAAGATCTCCAAGAACTCCTTCTCCAAGCCAAATGAGTAGCATGTAGGCACAATCTTAGCATAAGGGTGCAAATAGCCAAAGACCAACCATTTGGGAATGGGAGAGGATGAATATATATGCAAAAAAAGGGAGTTAGGATCCCTCCAAACATAGGATAAGGCCCTCATCTTAAGGAGGTCACTCATAGGGATAAGACTAAAAGGCCAAGTTGAGAGAAATCAGCCTCATCCATGCCGAAAAACCTCTAACTTGTTGTTTAGGAAGCCTCTAGATCATGAAGCTTCTTTTCCTCTTTGGTAAAATTACCCTTTAGGGATCATAACTGATATCCAAAGCAAAAGTGTGATGGCATCACGGTGTTAGTGTAGTGCAACTAGCAACCATCGTGATTTCTAGCAAAAAGGGGGAAATTATGCCAACATTATGGTTTTAGAGCCATTTTCTTCAGGGGAATCTCAAGGAATGTTTCACTCGTTGTTTAAGGGAGGATCTAAGCTGCATATCTGGATGAGTACACTGCATCATGGTCGTGTTTCAGGCACTTCAGGGTATGTCACAGGGAAGTGCGGTAGGTGTGACAAAATACTATGTAACAAATGCCCCCTAAAGCATGAAGGTAGAATAGGGAGTGATGGCTAAGATGCTTTACGAGATTTTTGAAGGACGAGAACAAACATTGTTAGGAGACCTACAAATTAGGGATGCATATATATATACATCTCTGATATCAAAACATGAATCCACAGTATGGACACAACCATCCAGATAATAAGGACTATGTGACAGGATCCATATTACTGGTGTAGCCATCCAAATGAAAAAGGATCATCTGTAAATCTAAGATTCAAGGTATGGACGCTGATGAGATATCACAACATGATCAAATAGTAGTTTTGGAGGATATAAGACACACCTTTTTGGACTCTTAAGGGTTTCCGGATTAGACTCTTGATGTGACAAAGAATCTAAAGGTGGTGGACAAGAATCAAGGGGTTGGATGCTTTGGACAATCCCAATTTCAAAGCCTTGAGCTTCAAGTGACTAAGGAGTTTTTAGATGAACTCCTTATGAAGACCCTTAAGTATCAGACAATGAAGGGGAACTTTGGGGTGAACTCATTGGTTTATACACGATGACATTCTCTCAAGAGAAATGGAAGAAGAAATGATTCATTGAAGGTTGATTTGAAATTAAAATTTACTAGGAATTACTCAATATTGGGCCAAGAATAAATTGCATGGGTTCAACGTGTTATAGTTGGCAGTTAATTTTATTGACATGAAACAAAAAATAAATCAAAATGAGTAATAACTAGGCAAGAGGGTTTACCAAGTATCTGTGAACCACAATATACATCCCAACCGAAACCAAGGACTTAACGTACAACGTCCAATCTCCCTAAATGTTGTGTTTGGTGTATCACATTTAAAAGGTGGTTTACTTGGTTACATGTGGCTAAAGGATAACAACCTAGTGGTGTCTCCTAATATATACGTGATGGTACGGGGAGCACAAGTCCGGTTAGTGTTGTCTAATGCAGAACCATTCGATGAGAGCATCCCTATATACGTATCATACTGCAATGCCTCTGATATACCCAAAAGTACTGGAGAAAATTCTATATACCTCCATACTGGGACATGATTTCACTTCGAGGATACACTGTAGGTAGTTAGCAACATCTACTATGTTTAAAGACACAGAAACACGTCTATATCCTAGACCTCTAAGTATTTGCATTAAGTGAAAAATGCTCCTTAGGTTAATTGAGCTAAATTTTGAGTTTATCTTCAATTAAGTTTTAATTTTGATGGCTCAACGATGTCATATGTTCCTAAAATGCAACTAAAAGATGAAAATGAAACCTTTTCATTCGATGAAGTCCAAACTAACAAAGGAAGAGAGACAACCAAATAATCCATCAAACAATCAAAATGCATTGACACAATTATTCCCAAAGCTAAATGTAAAAAGGAAATCTATTCTTTCATTCCACTAAAAAATGCAATGCTAAGATGCACTCCTATAGAAACGATAATCACTTTCCTTTCACTAAGATGCAATAATGATTTTTTCTTTTGCTTTGATTTAAAAAATGCAAACTAAAGCAATGAGCAAAGGAAAATGCAATCAACTCAATGAAAATGAAAATCTCTTTCACTTTATGGCTTTGAATGTAATAAATTTATTGAAAACATGTAGATGAAAAAATATTTCACTTTCTCTTTTCCAAACATAACGATGAAAACAAGAACTTTCTTTCAATTCAACCAAAGAAAACAATTTGTAATCTATGCTTGACAAAGGAACTAAAGCAATATTCAAAGAATCAACATGAATCGACACTAACGAAAACAACTTCACACCAATGAACCAAAAGCAACTTGTAAAAGATGTCCTGATTGCAGGAAGACCCTTGAATGGGAGCAATCAATCTCAGAAAAGTAGACCAATCAATGAGTGGAGGGTGAGTTAGAAACCCTAGAAAGAAATCAAGATTGAAACACACATTAACCAAATCAAGAGATAATTGCAATCATACAAGCATAACAACCAAGACAAATACACTATAAGCACAATGGAAAATCACAAACAGAGGGAAAACAGGCTGAGAACAAGAAGAAAACCCTAATTCTTCTAATCATATGGGATCACCGCATTTGTTCTAGGAAAAAGGGTGATGCAAGAGTAATCAACGTGACAATAATTAAAAAATCATTGATGGAATCACGACTGTTAAGACTAAAACTGCGATGGGCGAGAAAAATAAGGGAAAATAAAAAAAACTTTAAGGCTAGTACAGACTGAGTGTCCCCAAGCAATAATCAGTAAGTGCAAATAACTACAGAGAAGAAAACAAGCCAAAAAACTAATGGTTGGTCAAACTTATCATAGAATCAAGCTGAAGGATTGGATGGAAAGGTTTATAGCCTCCCCGGTGGAGTCGCCATTTTGTTGTCTAGGAAATCCTCATTGTAGACAGAGACGATCCCTCTAGCCCAATGAGTGGGACTAGAAACCTACGTGACAATGTACTAGACACTTTCCTAAGTTACAATCAAACTAGAAGAAGAGGAGGATGGCTCACCCCATTCTGATGCTACGATATCCTCCTTTATTGAAGACCTCGACTTGTGCCACAGGCTCAGTCCTACCACTCACAATTTTTAAATGTCTAAACATGAGATCAAGACACAACAAAGCATGCAAGTACAAATAACATAATCAAAAGTAACCTACTTAACAAATCAAGGAGCATTAAGATAAATGATGCATTAACATACACATTTATGGAAACTGAACCAACAGTTGTATGTATTAATAGAATAAAGTAGGAAGCATAAAACCAAGCCTTGATCTTAATAAGATCTCCTTGAGTGAATGTCCAAGTCCAAGCTCAAGCTCTCCAAACACTCCTTATCCAAGACAAATGAGTAGCATGTAGGCACAATCTTAGGATAAGGGTAAAAATAACTAAAGACCAACCATTTGGGAATGGGAGAGGATGAATATATAGGTAGGGAAAGGGAGTTAGGATCTATCCAAAGATAGGATAAGTCCCTCATCTCAAGGAGGTAGCTCATAGGGATAAGACCAAAGGGCCAGGTTGAGAGAACTCAACCTCATCCATGTCAAAAAACCTCCATATTGTCATTATGGAAGCCTCTAGATCACGAAGCTTCTTTTCCTCTTTGGTAAAATTTCCTTTTAGGGATCATTGCTGGTATCCAAGCCAAAAGTGTGATGGCATCACAGGGTTAGTGTGGTGCAACTAGTGACCATCATGATTTCCAGCGAAAAGGTGGTGATGATGCCAAAATTATGGTTTTAGAGCCATTTCCTTCAGGGGAAGCTCAAGGATTTTTTCAATCATTTTTTAAGGGAGGATATGAGCTGCATATTTGGATGGGTACATTGCATGATGGTCATTTTTCAAGAACTTCAGTGTATGTCACAAGGAAGTGCAGGAGGCGTGACAAAATACTGTGTAACACAAAGTGATCCCACAGAAATTTGCAATCCCTCTCTTCTTTGAAATTGAAAAATAAAGAGGAAGGACACATCGATATATACATATTACTAAATCAAAGAAAGAAAAAGATGTGGGACTTATGGAAGAAAAACTCCTAGATATGGGCAAGGATTTTAGTGAATTGATAGGTATGGAATACACCATGAGAACACAGCTACAGGTAGAAAACACATGGATGAGGAGGAAATTGCAAGAAAAGAAGACCCAATTGGCCACCATGGCAAGCCTCGCCATGGAGGCACTTCAATGGAGACTGCCATCCAAATCCTATGCACTTTACCTCAAGGACTAATGGATAAAATTCCAAATTAAGACATTGGCACAACATGGGACCATGCCATTCTAGGATTACAAACAAATCATCGATTTGTGTGACAAAAGTACCCTTGAAGACAAGGCCAATTATCTGAATCCTACATGGGCAACCTTTCCTTCACAAACCTAAATGTTTGGGACCCCAATGTAAAGTTGGGAGACTTACAGCTAATGGCCCTTGCATCATGGATGAGTCATTAGGAGGCCAGGGCCAAGGTGGTGAAGAGAATAGTAGAAAAAGAAGAAAACGAAACCCTCTACATCAGGGAAGAGAAAATAAATTAAATGGTTGTAATTAGTAACCAAACCATCATCTCCAATGATGCTCAACTTGCACCAAGATACCTGGCTACCCAAGAACAAGCCATCTCCCATTTTGAGGAAAATCTCAAACTGTTGGGGACTGAGAACCAACATGCATGCCAAAGAATATGGAATAACTTGCCACATAATCTCCAGATTTGGAGTATTACTCTTCTGAGAGATTGAGGAATGCATTCAGGAGAGAACACCCATGTGTAAAAAAACCATGCAAAGATTGAAGATCAATTGGATTGGACTTAAACTCAATCCACCTTTGCTATTTGGTTTGCTGAAAGGTAGGAATGAAGAAGAGGAAAGAAAGCAACGGGAAGAGATGGAGAAAAATGTAGGGTTCTATCCTCAGGAAAAGACACCATCCACAAAAGTTTGGGATGTCAGAGAGGCCATTAGGGCTATGAAAGATATGGATATAGATGACTAGGTTTATCAGAGGATGAGAAAAAGTTTCAGTAGGGCCGTGATGATGTGGCTCATCAATAGGTAAACTATATGGGTCACAATGCCACTCTCCAACTTATTAAATTGTATTTTCTCACAATTATTTAATGTTATTGTATTTTTCTTAGTGATAAGAGTAAAAGTAAGTTACTATGTCCTATGGCCTAATGTGTGTTAAATACAGGAGATTGGAGAATTTTTTAGTTTACTTGGGTGCAGGGACTTGGAGTAGGAATGAAATAGATATTCTAGGAAGTGGTTTCCCTTATCATCTCCTCAAATCAATCAAAGATTCACCACCCTCTATCTCATTAGCTTGATGCCACTAGAAGCCAAGCAAGCTGAGTTCATTGGCATCCAAGCTAGTTCTAGTCAAGGAAAAATTATTCTCGAGTTAGGGAGCCAAGTATCCCTATCTTTCAGGGAGATGTTGGTAGCTACAGTTTTGTATAAATAAGAAAGCTAAGGGACTCATTAGGATTCGAAGTTTTTGTTTGGTCAATTTAGTGTGATCTAAATTGCTATTTAAAATGTCAACCCAGGGTTCGTAAACTGACGAAGTGAAGTGTACTATATGTACTAGATAACCATTTCCTTAGGCTTTTGTCGTTTTAAGCTTTTTAGTTTGTTTTTGGATTTATTTTTCCTTAATGTGTGATGGTGAGAATGAAAGTGAAGTATGGAGTGTAGATGGTGATGGTTTCTAAACTTGAAAGTGCTCAAAAGAAATCTTTACAATAACTAAAGTGAAATCAATTCTTAAGAGAAAATAAATGCATCAAATAGTGAACTAATGACAATGGCCCAGTATCCTTTCTGCTGAAATGAAAAGAAAGCAAAAACTTGAAAAACAACTCAAACTTAAAGCAAAGCAGCTAATTCACACTACTTTAACTTTTCAGATCCTTTACCCTTCGACTCAATCTACCTGGTAGGAAGTAATCATAAACAAGTTAAGCAATATGATATCTAACTAGAAAGAAAGTAAATTGCATAAAAGAAACTAATCACACTACTTGAATTCTTCAAATCCTTTACCCTTCAGCTCAATCTACCTTGGGGAAGTAATCATGAACATGTCAAGCAATATGATATCTAAATGTAAATTGCATAAAAGAACTAATCACACTACTTGAAATCTTCTAGTCCTTTACCATTCAGCTCAATCTACTTTATGGAAAGCAACCATGAGTAAGCAATATGACAACTAAATCACACTACAATTAGTAATATTCTGATTTCTTGCTGATATAGTCATTTGACCACGGAAAGAAATCATAAATTGATGAGCAGTATGATGTCTAAATAGCAGAAAAACAAATAAGCAAATCACAACTTGAAAAGGACAATGCTGAATTTAAACTTCAGAAAATGAGAGTTAGCAGGAAGGACAAGATGATCTCATATGCCAAAAGTTATCAAAAAGATGAAAAATTGCCCGGGCTGCCTAAGAAAACCTGCGGGAAAGCACTGATCAGTTTACAGTTCTAAGAAAACAAAGGTGAAGATATGAACAACAGAAATATAAAACAACATATTATGTACAAGCTAATGATAAAAACAAAAACATAATGAAACTAAATGAACACTTTACAAGGCTTCAGCGTGCAGGGGCCCTCTACCACTTCAGCCAATCAAATAATCACACGGCTAACTTTAGAAAAGTCTTCTCATGTATTAAAAGAACAACATATAATACAGTGGGGTGATAAGATAACCAGCAGCGCGGAATTACATAAACAGTTCAAGGTTCATACATATCAAAAGCTTTCTCATAGCGTTCAATGACGCGTTATTTATAATGCCAAAATACTAAAGCTAACTAACAACTTCTACGCTATTAAATGTGTTCCTAAAGACACGTAGATCTCTTTAGCCGAGATCTAGTGTAACTGTCATCATGTTTCGTAAATCTTTGGAGTGGTTGGCTATTAGATTCATGTTTCAGGGACGATCTCTAGTTGTGTTGGTGCCTTCGTGAGCTGAGGACTATGCCACGTATCATTCACGTGCCCAAAATAGTGACGTGCCACCGCTGAACTCTTTGGCTGGCCTTGTCTT
>APFE030586965.1:0-25641 GCA_000404065.3 Pinus taeda
TAACAATTCAGTATTGAATTCAGGGAACCTCTATCTATCAAGGAATTTAACTTCAAACATGCCATCCATCACAAAATCTGTAAGAAACTTAGGAAAACTTAAGATATTACTGTTGACTTCCTCCCGAACGTTTAATTGCCAATCACGTTTATCACACATCTCAGACTCTCGCCTTTAATCATGTAATCAAATGCCTTGTTGATATCGGCAAATGAAACCTCATGTGTGATAAATTTCTCCAGTTCAAGCTTCTGCAAAAAAATAAGGAAGTTGACTTAAAAGACTGATTACATGGAGATCAAAGAGTAGAGATTTTTGCCACGAAAGGAAAGCAGCAGGCATGGCCTGAGAGAGCCATTTTATCCTAAAATCAAAGCAAATGAATGAATCTTCACAGAATAACAAATGAAAGAAAGTCCTACCTTATCCCAATACAATTCTACAAGGCCTGCTGGCAAATCGGTACGGGGCTTATAGTTTCCAAAGAAAGTTCCTTTCAATGTCCTTTCATTCAGAAAATTCACGGGGCTGGTTGCAAAGACTGCGTCTGAAATTTGAATGAGGGACACCCACTAAAACCGCTACACCCCAACCCTGAACAACAAACACATACCCATTTGATCAGTACATGCATAGTAGCTAAAACTGAGCGTATATTTTCAGAAGAAAGGGAAGGGAAAGCAGAGTAAATACATATTTAATCATTACATAAATGTAATCTTGCTGACAGTATTTGATATCATAATCATAATGCACGCATGTCCAACCTAAATTATTGTAATTAGACGTCTCTAAATCCAACATAGTTTTAATTTAAAGCATTTGTCCGAATACAACACAAAACTGAATTGAGCTTTAACATAAATTCTTTTACAGATCGATTGAGCACCAACAAAAAGCAATAAAATTGAAAGAGACAAAGGAAAAGAGAAGTTGAAATCATTGTAGGCAGCTCAACCAACCTCTTGAATAGGCTTCTTGTAGTCCAGTGGGTTTATAAATTCCGTTACACCAAAGAGCTTTGCTGAAAGAGGACAGATTACAAAAACGATTCAAACAACGAAATAGAAAGGAAGTTCTTCAGTCAACATACATATAGTGATTAACAAATGATGGAAATGGGCATTTTACAACCTTTTTCAAATCTGTCACTGTTTAAATCGATTCCAATTATTCGAGAAGCTCCTGCAATTCTTGCCCCTTCAGCAGCCTGCGTGCGTAGTTAAGCCCGGGTCAGATGTCTAACAGAAAATGAAACAGTAAACTCATCATATGGATCCCATAAAAATAAAAATTCAGAAATGAAGCTGAATTTTACTTACGGCAAGCCCAACACCCCCAAGGCCAAATATTTCTACTGACGAACCCTTCTTGGGTTTGGCTACATTCAAAGCCGCCCCCATCCCTGAATCCACAATAAAATGAATTTTGAATAGGAATTACAATCAAGGAAACGATCATGGCTGATTTTAATCACAGTCCAACAAGCAGAACTCTAAGAATTCAATCACCCACTTCATAAATCAATAAACAATGTAAACTAATTCAATTATATCATTGTGATCTTTCACAATCATCAACGAATTTAGTTTCGAAAACCCCAGAAAATACGATCATGGGTGATTTTAATCACAGTCCAGCAAGCAGAACTCTAAGAATTCAATCACCAACTTCATAAATCAATAAACAATGTATACTAATTCAATTATATCATTGTGATCTTTCACAATGATCAGCGAATTAAGTTTCGAAAACCCCAGAAAATAATTTACCTGTTGAGACCCCACAACTCAGAATACAGACTTTGTCCAGAGGAGCCTCTAGATTAATTTTGGCAAGGGAACCGACATGCGTAACTGTATACTCGCTGAAAGTCGATGTACCAACGAAGTGGTAGATGGGTTTCCCATTAATTGAAAACCTCGACTTCCCATCACTTATCATAACCCCTCTATCAGTATTAATTCTTAAAAGATCACACATGTTGCTCTCCTCTGACTTGCAGTGTCTGCATTCTCCACATTCTCCGGTAAATACAGGAAGCATAGTGTCACCCTCCTTGAGGTCAGTCACCCCTTCTCCAACACTCTCAACAATTCTGTGTCAACCAACTTATGATTAGCGAGCAATAAATCACAAGAAAATTACTGTCCCTTTTTCCCTTTTTGAAATTCTATGTGCCTGCTAGTATGCCTAATTAACTTTTTTGAATTGTCGATTTATGGACAAGAACAGAGTGTATAGCCAGCTGCTTCATGTCCCAAGATGCGGGGAAAGAGAGGAGTTTGGCCCTGCAACCAAAGCAGTAACGGTCAAGAAATTTTTATAATAAATATTTAAAGTAATTTAATGGTATAAACAGAAGTCAGTGTTTTATACAGTATCCAACTTTAATTCTTCTGTATGTTTAATAAGTTTAGTTCTAATGATAATTATTCATAGTATACCTTTGCTTCCCAGAAATAAAGGTCTGTATGACACAAGGCAGTATAATGAATTTTGACTCTGACTTCCATTGCCTGTGGGGAAGCCACCTCCACTTCTTCAATCTTCAGAGGCTCCCCTGCTCCCCATGCAACAGCAGTTGCAACAAAAGTAAAAATATCAAAATATATCAGAATTCAAGAAGCACACATACAGTTTGCATAAATCCAGCTTAACCCTGAAAATCAATTTTGCCCTGAAATGATATACATGAAAGAAATAGAATGTAGCCATTACCTTTGCATTTGATAACCTGGCCTGCAGTAGAGCTCGCCATTTTCCTTTCAATGCAGATGGTATTTTCTTTTGCAATCGTAGTATGATGGTGAACAAACTAACTTTTGCATTGGTGTTACAGGCACATAGGCTTCCTGAATTTATATTCCTACTTCCCTTTGAAACATCCAGCTGTGATATTCATTTATTTAATTGACTATGGGGTTTCCATCTCGTTCCGCAAAAGAGTTTGAATAGTCAAGACCATGGATTGTGTCGAAACCACCCTACTTACCTTAATACTGGCGCCAATGGTTCCATGCGATAGGTTAGAAGTTCGAGTCTTCATTTTGCCAACAAAGCATCATAACTACTTTACACTTTGTCTGAGAGCGGGGGCCTCATAAATACTTTAGACTTTGTCCGAGAGCGCGGCCCTACGACTCTGCGAGGTTAAAATTAAAAGTCTTATTTCTAACATTTATAGCGTGTATCAGGCCTTGACTGTTGCTCCAACTGGCACATTAAGCCTGGAAGATCCATAGAGGGTTTCTTCGAACCTAATGATTTCATTCTTGGAACCATAGGCAACCTGTGTTCTCTCATCCACGAAGCTAATAACCTTCTCTAAAACTGATTGTTTTCCATCGCTGCTGTACCCGCCCGCTTTCTCAACCAACATTCCCAGAGGGGCCACCTTGAAAAGCAATCTTAGCTTCGCCTTTGTGGTTGGCGATATAACATTTGTGAAAATTCCCTTCTCCTTCACTATAATCTGTAATGCAATGCAACACCAGCCATTACTTCAAACCACTAGCGACCAGTGCATTATGCTATAGCTGCTTCTGTAACTTTGTGGACCAAATCGGTGGGGAAGGAAATACAATAGAGACCGGGTCTCGGCATGCTCATCAGCAATCAATATGTTAATCTCACGCACACCCAAACTTCTTGCAGAAATTGCCTGCAATTCCCACATGGGGCCGCTGAGACTGCAATGAATCTAAGTTGGGCCTCCCCGTGTTACGCTGCATTGGCTAACAGAAACTGCTCGACATGAACAAAATGATTCAGAGGAAGACTTTCAAATTCCAAATTTACTCCCTTGAAGCAACCTGTGTTCTCTCATCCACAAAGCTAATAACCTTCTCTAAAACTGATTGTTTTCCATCGCTGCTGTACCCGCCCGCTTTCTCAACCAGCATTCCCAGAGGGGCCACCTCGAAAAGCAATCTTAGCTTCACCTTTGCGGTTGGCGATATAACATTTGTGAAAATTCCCTTCTCCTCACTATAATCTGTAATGCAATGCAACACCAGCCATTACTTCAAACCACCAGCGACCAGTGCATTATGCTATAGCTGCTTCTGTAACTTTGTGGACCAAATCAGTGGGGAAGGAAATACAATAGAGACCGGGTCTCGGCATGCTCATCAGCAATCAATATGTTAATCTCACGCACACCCAAACTTCTTGCAGAAATTGCCTGCAATGCCCAGATGGGGCCGCTGAGACTGCAATGAATCTAAGCTGGGCCTCCCCGTGTTACGCTGCATTGGCTAACAGAAACTGCTCGGCATGAACAGAATGATTCAGAGGAAGACTTTCAAATTCCAAATTTACTCCCTTGAAGATGCGTCCGCTCGCTCCAAGGTCGACAGCTCCGCCCGTGTCTCTTCCCCTTGCCTGAAGATGCGTCCGCTCGCTCCAAGGCCGACAGCTCCACCGGTGTCTCTTCCCCCTGTGATTGATCTAACGGTTGAAATTTGTTTAATCGTATAACATCTGATCGTGTGGTGCAAAAAATGACAAGTAGGCAATGAGGAAAGTTGATTTCAGAGGGAAACGCCTTACGGCGTAATTAACACAGTGTCATTTAATCCCGGGGCCTGATATGCACCTTCCATGTTCGTAAGTATGAAGTTGCATACTTCCAGTTCCCACAATTGATGCCTCGGCCATTTGTGTGAAGCTAAATTATGCATGTTCGAGATTCGGAAACTTGAGTTGCATATCATACCCGGGTTTAAATTAATGTCCATCTTTGATCCACACAATGCACCATCTGGATTTATTGCATCACTTCACCCCTACCCGGGATTTTGAATGACCTTGTTTCTCTCGGTGCTCTGTTGATCTCACCAGTGAACCAGTGCCACTTTGGCATCAATCAGGCAGATCAAGGATGCTTTTGGCTTACCAAGCCTATGTAGAACTGTTTTATTCCTTTGTTGGAAGTGCTTCAAGAACCATGTCGAGGGTTGCACCATGAAGAACGGACTCGTTTCAGCTTAGAAGTCAGGGTTTAGGGGTCTCTATTCCTCAAAAATTTCCCATGACTTGAACCTAACCTGATCCTTTTCTTGGACTCAGGCGGCGTGTACCTAGCTATAAATGAACCCTAGTGGACAACTTGTGGACAGAAGATGAAGAATGTGGCTGCAAGACAGTTGAATTGAAGGAGCCTTTACCACGCAGCCATACGGACATCTCTTCCCGGTGCTCAGTCCTATCTTCTGCAAACATGGAGACGAATTGCAACACGACAATGAGGCTCCTCTTCATATTTCCCTTAGCTAGACGTTGTTTAAGGAAAAGCTTCTTGTAATTTACTGGGTGTTTGAAATCATGGAATCGTTGTAGGGCGAGGCTTTCTCTCTATCAGACCCTCGTAAATAGTGCACCTTTCTCTAGCGAATAGCGGATAACCTTATTGAAAGTCAAGCTGGATCTTCATTTCATTTACAGGCAAGTTCTAACATCTACAGGCTAGGCATCTTTCGAACAAAAAATTCCTATAGTTTACACCAGAATGTTCGATTTCTTGTCAAATTAGAGTATGTCTTCTGTTTATAAAATTCCAATAATTGATAAGCCAAAAAGCTAACTAGCAAATCCGAATTTAGTAAGGAGCAGGCCTGGAATTTGCTTTTCATGTCGGTCACTTTAGGTTTTATGTAGATTCCTGAGTGTCAAACTTTTTGTTGTTATACTCAAATTTTATATAATAATTGGGTGGTAGGCTTCAAAGTAGTCATCCTTAGAAGAAGAACGCACCATTATTAGTAGGAATTAGTTGACTTCTTTACCCATTATTGTAGTACAGAACTCTACTCTTAATTGCCCATATTTCATTGAAAATGCCTCCTAATAACAGGCAGTGTGAAATGACCATGTCTAATGTAATCATAACCAGACAACGCAAACTGCAGAGAAATAAAATGGTTGGCAATGATTTTCTCCTTTATGTAGTCGTATTATTTTTCTTTAGGATTTGCTATCAAGAGCAGTGATATACAAATTTCTTAACATTGCAAATACTTTCTGAACCATTATCTCAATTTAATAAATCTCTTGTTGACACCAACAATAAGTTGGGAAACCTCCGGAAAGTTTTCCCCTGCCCTTTGGCAGGAATGTGAAAGCCACTAAAATGTGAGAATGAATGATAAAGGAAAGGCTCAGCTTATTCTGGCTTCTTCATGCATTTGTCACTGCAGAATACGTTATGAAATTAACTGCTTATGCATCATCTGCGACTGAAACAATGACATCAAAGTCACTAGCAGTCATCTCTGCAATTTCATCCTTGTCACTGAAAGATTTCAGTGCCAACATCAAGTGAACTGCATATTCTCCTTGTTGGTTTTGATATGATTTAGGCTAAAACAGAGTCAAACATTTAAGTGGAAAATAAAAGTGGATTCATCATTGAAAGGAAGTAATTTACAAAAAATACATATCAGTATTCCTTGCAACAATCTATATATTAACCAAGATTGTGATATTTAGGGGAACTCGGATAGGACTTGTAACAAATGTATCCCCCAGAAAAGATGAGTCCTATCATTGTGGAACTTTTAGATAAGATTCATGCACAAAGTTGAACAAGTTGGATAAACTTAAATCTATCTTAACCTTCATATGTTAATTGTCTTAAAATATCATAAAAGCATTGCGATCTCATTGTTTACACCTTCAATTTTTAATTCCTATACTTAATTTAGGGTTAAGCTACATTTATGCTGATGTTGAAAACTTCCAAAATTCATAGAGTTAAAAGCGATTGGTGAAAGCCATGTCAAAAAATCAGAACAATATTTCTTTCAAATTTTCTCAGAAGATTAGAACAATATTTCTTTCAAATTTTCTCCAAACAAAGAAATGTATGGATCATTGTCCCAAAACTTGCTGGCAAATAGCAAGCAAAAACATCGATTACTAGTTAACTTTTCTCCAAACAAAGAAATGAATGGATCATTGTCCCAAAAATTGCTGGCAAATAGCAAGCAAAAATATCGATTACTAGTTACGCTGTAAGGCGTTTCCCTCTAAAATCAACTCCCCTCTTTGCCTACCTGTCATCTTAATACGCCATAGGATTATATGTTAGACGATTGCAAAGGTTTCAGCGGTTAGATTAGAAGCTGAAACGGTTTGTACACTGGTCTAATGGTTAGAAATTTGTTGCTGAATCTGTCTCTGAAAATTAGTTGTTGGAACGGTTTGCGCACTCGTCTAATGGTTACAAATTCGTTGTTGAATCCATCTCAGATCTAGATTTCCAAAAGGTCTCAATTTAATTCGGAGCCGAATGACCACAGGTATTTTTCGAAATTTGTGCTTATCCATTGAATTTTTCTGAGCTGAAGACACTAGGAGATTCCTTAAATGCCCTAATATGAACGCGTTTAAGTTCATATTATTTGGTGTTATAGATTTTAGACAGTTTCGTGAATTTTAGTTCAGAATTTATGTTCTCTAGTCTATAAAAGTAGAGCATAAGGTGTTTGATCATGGCCGACTACTGAACCTAAAATTGTTTAGGCAAACAAGCGTTTACTGTGCATAGAACTCCTCGCACAGGAACCTTTTTGCACATTTCGGTGAAATAGACTGTAAAACCAAAGGAAATGACAATCAAAGCCGAGTCTTCTCCGTTTTCTTCCAGAAACCCTCGCGTTAGCCGGTGCTATGAGCAGGACAACGCGTTCCATACTTCTGCTCAGGCAAAGCCAATCGGCTTCTGAAAACACAGGAGAAAACTGATCCTTTTCATGCTCTATACAAGGTCCCGATTGGAGACACCCCCTTATGGTAGAGCCAAGCACCTTCAGGGGAACTATTTTGTTGAATGTTTCTTAGAACAAGCTATTTTATTCATACCTTATGTGTGGAAGATCAAATTAATTGAAATTTTGAGGATACAGCACGTGGAAAAGGATCCTACTGGTGCCATTCAAAATCAGTGCAACCAACTCTTTATCGAAATTAATCCATGTAGAACCCTGATAAAGTGGTGAGCAAAATTCATCAGAAATGATTCAAATGATAATATTAAAAAGATTTCTGAATGTAGTTAATGCTTTACAAATTCCCACTTACCAGCAGCTGGTGAGTTGTGAGCATTCAATGAATATACATCATACAAATGATAATGTAAGGATTCAGGAAGATTTCAGAATGTACATTTTCATAGTTTATATGTACTGTTTTTTTTTTCAAATTGTGCAATAAGTTTTTGTCTAATCTGCCAGGTAACCAAATTACCTGTGAATCTTGTTAGCATTGAACAGTCGAGAATAATACACAATAGTGTTATAGTGTTGGAATTCTCAGCGATTCTACTGTGGTAATGACTAAGTGTTTATTACAAACATTGAAATTTTTCAACAAAATGTCAAGAATGTTAGTGTAGTAATGGTGTTTTCACATCCACTACTTCAGAAGCAGTTCTACTATGTTAATGAAAAAGTGTTTATTACAAAAATTGCAATTTTTCAACAAAATGTCAAGAATGTTAGTGTAGTAAAGGTGTTTTCACATCCACTACTTCAGAAGTAGGAGGTGGGTACTGATTTTCTGCTCCTTCTGTTGCTATGGCTATATCTGCTTCTTCGTCAGAAGATATTTTGATCTGGGTAGCATCGTCTTGGCTTTTGCCCCACAGAAAAAGGTAGATACCAATGAATATAAGAGTCACGCCCATCAAACTATTCCAGTGTAGGAAAATCAAGCATTTCGGTTAATTAATTTTGTAAATATGTAGGAAGAATGACAGACACCTTCCCAGACGTAGCGTTACTCCCAGAACTATAGATGATAAAATTGTTGAGCACACGGTAGACACTGGGCTAAATACTGTAACGAATACTGGCCCTCGTTTCTGCAAACACCATAACTGTAATGGAAATGCCATTGCATTGAATATGATTCCCTGCCAAATTGAATTGATCTTCCACAAATCAGCTTAACCACTTAACAAAAATTTAAGTTATTCATGGCTGGGAAAATTTAGGAACAACACCATTCATGTATGTAGACTTACTGCAACGACCACAGTCAAAATCCCAGCCCTATCCAGTATCTGTGATGTTGGAAAATGATGCCTCTGTCAAGAATGGCTATCAAGAGAGCATTTTGGATGGAGCCTAGAATGGCAGTAATTGATGTAAGGGATAGTGTGGCTGGAAACTTCTTCAATGTCTCAACTTGCACATGAAAGTATAATCATACATTTGATTGGGTGGGGAGCCCTGAAACTTCTAAATATAGAAAAGGGTTATAATTAGGTATCAATTTAATATGCAAGGTGGTAGGGAGACCTGCAATATCATGGTAGTGGATAACATTATCACTGCTAAGATAAGGTAAATACACCCTCTAATCTGGTTGCGTGAATCTCCCTCGTGTAGAATGGTTTCCACTAGGTGTATTGTATTAGTGTTGGAAACTGATGTTGATTGTCCCTACAGAGGCCAGAGTTGGGCTAGAGTAGTACCTTAATCCATTTCCCTAAATAAATGGCCGCCCAAAAACCTCTAAACATGGAGATATTTGTTAACTGCTTCAAGAATAGCCAAAACTATGTCAACTATTCAAACATTATTGGAGGCCATTAGAAAAGCTGTCACCATTAATTCTTCAGAAGCCTACACCTGTCATCAAGATTCCAAGCAGTTTCAAATCTTGATATCCATTGGTCAAAACTTGCAGAAATACATTGAATATATAACCTGATTTCAATAGGTAAAAGAACATGACAACAGGACTTTCAAAATTCATACATTTCGATATAGCGTGGACATAATTTTTCATTATAACCAAAAGAAAGAATATACAGATGAGGAATTTTGTTCTGATCTGATTTGTTTTTTGCACAACAATAAAAATGAGTAGAAAATAAAAGTCTCACAGTAGTTAACACTATCCTACAAAGTTTAGTCAACTAATGTAAAAGAGTGTGATTTTCTTACCTCCTCATACTCCTGTTTTTTTAGAGCCTTCAATGCTTCATAGGCTTCTTGCTGAATAGAGTCTGCATCATTCCATTCATCTTGCAATTGCCTCAAATCAGAGTTCAAGGCACCAAATTGTTTCTCGATGGACTTGATTGCCTCACAAAATTCCCTCTCTTCCTGCCTTGCAGCTCTCGACCTCTCTATCATTTGTTCTTTGTTGGACTACACAAAAGCCCATATGAAATATAGTAGAGTAAGAAGAAGCAACAATTTTCAAAAGACTAAAGCAGATGTACTAGATGCTCAAAACAGCAAAGAATATTCAATTAAAATAATTGCAAAGATATCTAAGCATGTTACCCGCTTCATCTGTATGGCTTCTTTGATGAAGTCCCTGATTTGGGTTTTCTCATCCAACTATAGCTACGCAAGTCGAATTTGAGTTCTAATTTTGTTTTCCAAGTGCATTGGTATTTTCACTAAGCACGGGAGCTTCTTCTTAGTGACCTCTGCTTCAAGCTTTTGCTCATTCTCTAAAACAGGAGTAAATAGACCATTTGAACCAGCAAGAACACTTGTAGATACCAAATCAGAGGCACTAACAACAACACCCTCTTGCATGTTTGGTTGCACTATGTGATTGTAGCCTCCAGAATTTTTATCTACCACGTCAGAAGACCCACCACTGTTAGACACATTGCAGTCACTTGACTCTAGATCATATATTTCATCTTTCCCATGATGCACCTCGTCAACTTGTTGTCCATCTGTGTCTTCAGTGAGAATACCATTATCCTCATTATCAAAACACCCTGATTCAAGCTCATTGTCATCATTTAAATGAAAACGAGGTTCGAGATCACTGTCCCCATTTGGAAAACAATCCATTTCAATCTCATCATTATGCCCCTTGTTTGTAGGTTCAGATTGCTTCTCCTCATCTATTATATGGCCACATGCATCGTCCTCATTTTCCAAGTTCTGGCATCTAGATTCACTATTCTACTCTCGCTTGTTTTCCTCACTCACCATAGACTCTATTTCTTCAAGTTTACCATCTAATGCTGGAAATTCCAGCTTTTGTTGCTCCACTGAAATGCTCCTAGACTGAAACTCACGGTTTTTATCAATTAAACATTGGAACTCAGAATCACAGGCTAGATTCTATCCATTTGAATTGATCTCTCGGGGCTCAGCAACCGGTTGTGATCCCTGCTCCAATTCGTTGTTCTCCAAAAAATCTCCACTTGACGAACACTACACATACTTCTCATCATTCCCTGTCATTACCTCTGGTGAATTGATCTCCTGAACCTCTGCAACCAGAGGTGATCTCTACTCCAATTCATTGCTTCCCACAAAATTCCTTTTAACTCCATCTTTATTAATGGAACAGGGTCATTCAGGATTCTCCCCCACAAGATCCCTTTCAATACTTTCTTTCCCGTTAACCAAACTGGGGGATTCAAGCTTGTCCTCCACAAGATCTCTTTCAATACTTTCTTCCCCACTAAACAAACAGGGTGATTCAAGCTCATCCCCAACAAGATCTCTTTCAATCCTTTCTTCCCCATTAACCAAACAAGTTAATTCATGTTATTCCCTCACAAAATCCACTTCAAACTCATCATCTCGATTAACCAAACATGCTAATTCAACCTCATTACCCGTAAAATGATTTTCAAATTACACAAATAAGGATGGTTCAAATGGCAAGATCATATAGATTAAGGATTCTCTTTAAATTATTTAGGTAGTGTAAATGAAATTTATTAGATAAATTGGTTTCAAATATATGTTATGGAAATGAAATTTAAGAAACAAGGAAAATAAAACATCATTACGGTGCAAATATCACCTCTATGGATTATCTATCAAAACACAACCGTATTCTAAACACAAAATTTCATAATTTCCCTCTTACCGCCAACCAATATAAATAATATTTATCCATTTCCCTATCAGACGCTGCAAAAAAAGCAGCTCACTATGATGTTGTGATGCTTTGCACTTTTCATTTTGAACGATGACATTCAACAACGCATCTGCAAAGATTGCACAGTGATCGATGGATACACTTCAGACTGAGGAAAAAAAAGGTTTGGATCCCCAATATTGCATTGAATCAAAACTTTTGATAACGAATAAAACAACTAATGTTAATTTAATAAATCTTCCTTTGGTTACTATTTAGTGTCACAGTATATATATCATATCCATGTGTTTTCTATTCACTTAAAATTCTGAGAAGAAGATTGTGAATCATAGCATAACAGATACTTCCAAGTGTTGTCAATGGACATTACAGATGGTTACATAGTCCAGGTCTGTAATTTGTCTACCAAAGCAACAATTAAGGAAGTTAAGCAGTTTTTCTCATACTGTGGCATAGTAAAGAATGTAAAATTAGAGAGGTGGGTGTTGGATTTCTTGACTGAGTTTTATGTAAAAGTGTTGATTTCCAATTTCTGCAATATCTTTTGAGCATAATAATTGTCAACTTGTGTATTATCAGAGTTGCAGAGAAGTGTTCTATTAAGAATATGTTGAGAAATAGAGTGCAATCACAATATTATTTTTGTGTTGCAATATCTATTGAGCATAATAGTTTTCAACTTGTGTTTTATCAGAGCTGCAGAGAAGTGTTCTATTAAGAATTGGTTGAGAAATAGAGCGCAGTCACAATATTATTTTTGTGTTATCAAAATTAGATAAGTGATTCATGGAAAACTTGTTGGATGTAGTAAGACTTGACATCAATGACTTAGGAAATATCAAGCCAGGTAGTAGCCTTGGTGTGTATTTTTCCTGATAAAACTGGATAACACTAGAGGATTTGCATTGATATACATACTTAAGGTCTGTGTAACAGCAAACCTTAACCGGCCAAAACCAGTGCCTGATTATATTTTTTGGGTGGTGATAGGATGGGGCAGTGGACACAAGTTGCTTTAGTGACTATCAAGGAGCCCTATGCTTTAGAACCTGCTATCCTTCTTAGTGTAAGCATGGTTTTCTTAGTTTATCAGTGTTTGCAATTGTAAGGTTTAAAGGGTAAATTCTCTGCTGTGATTTTGTTACAAGTGGATTTGGGTTGGGATTTGAATTTGCTATAAAGAGATGGAATTCAAGATGTAAATTTACTGGTAGTCACATTCAGATTGACATGGCATTCTGAATAAAGTTTTGGTTTTCTCGTAAAAATACAAAAAGTGAAAAAAATTGTAGGTTTCTGATGTTTTTGGCGTTTTTTGAACTAGGGAGCAACAATCCTAAATCAGGAGGTGTATATAGTGCCATGGGGAGGATCATAGGTGGCAGTTAATCAGTGGGAAAAGAAAACGATAAAATTTCATGAAGAGGGCAATGCATTAGGAGTATTTTCATTTACTTATTTTCACTCTTTTATATTTTTTGTTTATTTTTATATGTGGAGGAACAATGTTCAAATAAATTTAAGAAGAAATTTGTTTCCTCAAAATAGCATTAATACTGCACTTAGATCTAGCCCTTGCTTCCCCTGCCATAGTCGTTCTTATATCAAATCAATTTTATGGTCTCTGTATATGTGTTTAAATGTATGATCTTTCAATTTTCTTTTGAGGTCTTTGATAAATGAATACCATTCATGGGTAAACGACAATACTTTTTTCCTGTTGTATAGTTCCAAGATCAAGATTGGATCATGCAGATTACCTCAAAGGCCATTTTGGTCAAGGATATTGAGAGTAACGTAGAATAAGATTTTAGTTGTGAAAGGGAAGGAAAATAATGGAAAACAAATTTCATTTATTTTGACTGTTTTGTAAGAAAAAGTCTTAAATGTAATATTGCTTTACAAATTGTCTGTAAATAACTATTTGCAAAGAAGGAAGATCCTACCCTTTAAATTCTACTTAACTATTTGCAAAGAAGGAAGATCCCACCCTCCAAATTCTACTTATTCCTGTAGTTTTGTAGAATAGAAGTAGCTTAAAAAGGCCACCTACCTTACCAATGGAGAAAAGTAAAATTTAGATACTACATCAAAATTTGGAAAGTCATACTTCTTAGACTGAAAAATGATTTTCTCAATTAGCCTATGATATTCTGAGGTTATTAACATTGTTGTTATTGGATAGTTTGAAGTCCTTGATAAGCAACTGAGATTTTTTGTTCCATTTTGTTGACCAGGCAGTGAAAGTGGTTACAACAATGCTATCAAAAGGTTATACCTTAGGAAAAGATACTTAAAGCAAAGCCAAAGAGTTAGACGAGAAGTATCAAGTGATGGATACTGTTGCATAAATACCATTTTATACTTTATTGTTTATTATTTTTGTTTTATTTTGTTCCATTTTGTTGACCAGGCAGTAAAAGTGGTTACAACAATGCTATCAAAAGGTTATACCCTAGGAAAAGATACTTAGAGCAAAGCCAAAGAGTTAGACGAGAAGTATCAACTGATACTGCTGCAGAAATACCATTTTATACTTTAATGTTTATTATTTTTGTTTTATTATTATTACTTGAATTTCTTATTAACAAGTGGTTGTGTTTCTTTTGGTTTTAGTGAAAGTATGGGCTCCAATGTTGGCTCTCTTATTATGGAGTATAATTCATCTTTGAGAATTTTTCAATTATTAAATTAGGTTTAGTCAATTGCTTAAAATATTAAATTTATTTCAAAAAGGTTTTTGTTACTTTATAGGTTAGACACTAGCTTGAAATATGAAACTTATTCCAAAATGTTTTTGTTACTTTATAGATAAGGCATAGATTTCTTGGCTCTGTGATGAAAATAATGAAGGGAAAATACATGTTAATCTGTTACTTGTGCTCTTTGACTGAAAAATACACGGTGAGAGAATAACGCATATTATGCTAATTGAAAAATGTTTTTTGGTTGTCGAAATTATAGTATTGAATTTAACACACTAACACCTTACAACAATGAACTAACAATATTCATGATGAAAATAGCAATATGGAAGATTTATCTACATAATGAAAAAGGCAATATGAGAGATTCCAATCACGTTCCAAGGCATTTTTTAAAATGTGGATGTGACAAAAGGTTGTTGTGGAAGGTGTTGTTTGTATATGGAAAATTTCTTGATCATTGTGTATAATCCTAATGTTGATAGATATTTCTACTAAGTGGTTCCAGTTAATGGGGCATTGATTTGAGCGTTCAATATCTTTTTATTCTTTATCAAAGTATTCTTTTGTTGTATTTGTGTTCTTCAATTTATGCCTTACGGCGTTTCCTTTGCAACATCTGGTGCAAATGCTAGTTAGTTTTATTTTTTAAATTATAAATAAAATATTTTAATAGTCATATGTTAAACAAAAGTGATATCTAAAGTAGTTTTAGATAAAATATTTAAATATATTAACGATATGAAAATATTTATATATATAAATACTTTTTCCATATTTGTTAACTAAAATAATTTTTTCGCCTTAACTATTATTAAGAAGAAAATAAATATTGTAAAAATTAGAATTAATTCGTATGAGTTTTGAAGTGAAATCAGACATTGGTTTATTCCCAAAACACTTTAGGACTAAAGAATATGTCTCCTTTGTCATAATAAGAGAGTTGAAGATGAAAAACACTTTCTCTTGGATTGTTGGACTTCAAAACATTTAGCCCACTAGCAACCTCTTTGACTTGTTGAATGTCTATTCCCAAAACACTTTGGGACTAAATAATATGTTTCCTGTGCTGCGATACTAAGAGAGTTGAAGATGAAAAAACATTTTCTCTTGGATTGCTCGACTTCAAAACATTTACCCCACTACCAACCTCTTTGACTTGTTAAGTGACCTTGGAAAGCTTCTCTCCCTTCTTTGAAATAATCTCAATTAATTGTTTTCTTTCATAAGTTATGGTAGACCATATTGGTCTTAGTAAAATTTAATCAATATATATAAAACACGACTTATAAATATTAACTTTTATTTATTATTATTCTTATTATTATTATTATTATTAAGAAGTAAGAATTAGTATGTATTAATTAATAGCATGATACTATTAATTGACAGAATAAAATATACACAATATAATATTAATTGTTTTTAATTATTAATAACATTAAATGAGGATTTATAATAATATTAACCAAATTATATCCAAAATCAATAATATTGAAAATAGAAAGTATAAATATTATTCCATACACATTATTACATGAGTAACTAACATAACACATTATTAACATAGAGTAATAACAATTAAGAAATCCATTGATAATTTGTAAATTTAAAATATTTATATACACCATTTATATTAACAAGAAGAAAATAATATATAGTGTTTAAAATAAATAAATAAAATTATTCTGTAAAATTTCACTCAGTTATGGTAAAAACAATATAATAACTAGCTAAATGTCAAAATATGAATGACATTTCATGATAGCATTTATGAAAGCAACACGAAAATAAATGACAATTAGCTGCATGATAACATTTATGGAAACAACACGAAAATCATTAACAATATGTGAAATTTCCTTAGTTTTAAGAGTTTGAATATGGTAATCTACCAAATCCATGTCATTGCTAAATAGAATATCTCCCTATATTTTTTCGATAATCAACATTCCATAAACCTTGTTAGCCATCTCTATTCAAAGAAATTGAATGCAAATGTTTTTCCACCAATGAAAAAAACATAATAATATAAAAGCATATTATAATATTATCATCATCTAAGCTCAATTATTTTGAAATATGTCCTCTGGAATAATCAAACTATCAATTTTTGATGGTGTGATTATTGGGAAGAACTATCTCAAAATAATAATATTATTAATATTAGTGTAATTTAATTAAAGGATAAAATGGTTTCCTTGAAAAAAAAGAATTTTCAAATACACAATCCGAATTGGATACACACAATCTACATGGAATAAATTTAAAAATAACAAAGCATATGGGAAACTCTTCCCATATACCAAATTTGACAAAAAAAAAAAAACACCTCCTTTCTTGTGTATCAGATAGACAATGGGCTTCTAAAATTTTACCTGCTACTCCTCCTGTATTCTAGGTGTATTTGGATACACGTCGATGCAATTACACATTTCATCATCAAATAACTTAGAAGCTAAGGCATATCTAAGATAAATAATATCAAAACCGTGAATATAAACTATATATTTGTAATTCCTTATATCATATTGTAAAAAACATCTATTGTTCCACTCTCTATGTCAACACTAATATCTAAAAAAAATATAATATCCCACTCTCACTATGTGTTATATGCTCTACACTTAAGTAGTATATGATATGCCAACAATTTCTGTTGATTCAACAAGCACAAAACCTAAAACAATGCTCAACATGCATGTTCATTGTCTAATAGATAAGAACAATTGTAATCTTACCTGAAATTATTCCCATGTACTCTAAATTGCACTTATTCCCATGTAGTTAGATTAGCTACGACTTATTCCCATGTAGGTAGATCAGCTATGGGATAGTCAGTATCATACTTATTAAAATGATAAAAAAACACCTAAATGATGATGTGCATTAACTCTTGATGAGTATATTTATTTAGATCTTGTTACTATCCATTTTTTATGCAAATACTTGCTTAAATTTTAAAAGGTTTTAATTTTTGTTGGTTTTCCTATGAAACTTAACAATGGAAACACACTCCACAAATATATAAGATACATGGGATAAATATAGCAACTGCATCAAAAAATTATGGCAAGACACTTATCAACTTGGTGCAAAGGCTACAATAAGACTTTCAGTTTATGGTCCAATGAAATGTTTGAAAAAATAAATATTTGTTTTTCAAATTAAACGTTATAAGTTTTATTGATTAATGGTAAACTAATAGGGGAAAATCCAACCATATTAAAGGTTGGTGTGGCCCAGGTTGGGTGTGATCACTGGGTGATTTTGGTGGCTTAGACGCCCTTGGGTCTTTGTTATGCAAGCCACGGGTTATGCGTGTAGTGGCTTAGGCACATTACTCATTTGAGGACTCACATTACCTGATAAACAAGAAAAAATATTGAAGTATATTTAAAAATATGTTAGAAACATACAATCTCTTTAAAATCGACAATGTCATTGAAACGTTCTTATTGTTGAAACATTTTAAGACATTTCTAATAGTTTTGGTCTTTTCTTCAAATATATTTTTGAATCAATTTTATTTAAAATCTAATTGCAAATTTAAATGATGTAATCTGTAAAATCTAAATAGGAGATTTTTAAGGTATTGTATCCATTTATCCAATAAAAAATGAAGATATATATATAATTTTTCATTTATTATTTTATAAATAGATACATATCCTATTTGGATTTTGTAGATAACACAAATTATATATATATATATACACACGCTCTCTCAATCTTTTTTGAATTTTTACACCTAATAGATGCTTGCATATCAAGAAATTTAATCTCTCTGGTGTTTGGTTTTAATTTTGCATCTAAGAGATGCTTACATATCAAGAAATTCGATCCCTATGGTGTTTGGTAGATCCCTAGTTAAGATGGATCTATATTGGTTACTCCAAAAAATAGTGTGATTTCATTCATGTCAAACATTGAGTTGACACTCGTTCATTTTAAAATAAAAATAAAATTATCATATATATATGGTTAATTGTAATTAAAATAAATAAAAAAAACTTCAATAATCTCACTCGCTTGCTTGATTGCTGATTCTCTCTTGGATAAAATATTTCAATATCTATGTTAAAAGTGTCCCTACTATCTAAGTGAAAAATATGCTTTCAAAAAAATAATGGCCTACTAAAGGACTATGATTTGCATAAATTTCGGTGGATAGGAATTACATTTTTACTCCTTGTTAAAGTGTTGAAAACACATAAATAATGGTGAGTAGTAACTCTCCGGAAGTCTATTAATTTATATCTCTTTCCTATTCATTTTTTAGGCAAATACTTGCTTAAATTATGGTGGGAAGTAAATATGTTATTTACATGAGTATGAGCTACTTTCAAATATTTTAAATTTTAAATGGTTTAATAATGAAACATCATTGCAAACTATTTCCATAAATTATGAGAGAAAAATTTGAGATAGTTATCCACGTGCCATTGTATTTTGTAAAGGTTGCACTAAAAACCTGGTCCATAAAATGTTTGAAAAATATATTTTCCAATAATATTAAAATATAAATATTTTTTTTCAAAGTCAAGCATTATAATTTGTATTGGTCAATATACGCTAATAATACTCAACAAGCAAATCTATTGCTAAATTGCTAAAAGCTAATAATACAATTTCACTTTTACTTTTGGAACCTTAAATAAAATATTTGAATGTATATATTAAATAACATAATTATATATCAATTTTATGTTATGCATATTTATGTTAATATACCACATATAAATTATTTAAATATCCACGTGATTCGTACATAAATGGCAGTCAAAGAACTTGGGTATCTCCTTGGGCTTAGATGATAATTTGGTAAAAATCTTTGCTTTACCAAACATGAAAGTCAAGCTTTATTTCAGAAGCCTCACTGATTTATGGTCTAGTGTTTACACTAAAGAGATGATCTGGACCCTCATGATTCTAAATTATTACCAGATCATAGGAGGAGTTGATTTTGCACTTCAATTATTCACAGGTGCTAAGATCCTAGACCTTGAAGAAATACCCATGAATGAAGAAATGGTAAAATATTTGGTTTCTTTAAAAATTCCTGACATCTTTGAAGAATTAGAATCAGCATTTTCTCCAAAGGATTGATGAGAATTATGCAAATACTGATGTTTTCCCTCAATACAAGATTTTTGAAAAATTTGCAGATTGGGAAATTAGAGGAGGAAAATGTACAAAGATCCCAGTTAGCAGAATATCCGAGTGCATACAGAGATCTATGCAATATTTAAAAACTTTTGCGTACCCTTGGGATTTTCATAGTTTAAGGATCATAGATGATATTAAGCCAAATCCTTTTGATCAGGTTTTCAGTCATGAAAAAATTGGCAATATTGAATCCAGTAACAACCAAGAGCTGATTAAACAACATGCCGAATGGTTTCATCAGTTTGGAAACTTAAGATTGATTGAGAAATTGCAGATTCTCAAGAAACTCGATGATTTGTAGGGTCAGCCTAAAGCACTCAAGTTTATAATTAATCAGAAGGAATTAATAACAATTTCAGTCTCACATCCAAATTGGAACAATAATGTCATCCACCTCATAAGTCTGATGATTTCTAAAAGAATATGTACATCAATGATATTTGAATTGGGATGGCAACATAAAGCTGAATTAAATGAAAATTGTCGGTTATGGATCCAGCATGCAATTGAAAGTTCCAAAAATATGTTTCAGATATTTAAGTGGGAATTATTGGATGGAGTTGAGCTGGCAGTACAAAAAGCACCTGCTACCCCAAGTGCTTTTAAAGATTCGTTTCTTGATATCGAAGTTAGTGCTCTTCCATTTCTGAACAAATGGGAAAAGCAAGAATCGATGTATACTCCACAACAACCGGGCCTACACAAGATAAAGACAAATCTCAGCAAAGGGGAATCCTCATCAGCAGCATCTAGTCAAACAGAAAAAGAAAAAGTAGAAATGACAGATGCACAAGATCCAAATGATGGAATCGATGAACAATACAATCGCCTCATGGATCGGTACTATCAACAACAGTTGGATGAGTACAAACCATCTCCAGGACCGTCCGAAGAGGATCTTTGGGAGACAAGAAGTCCCACTTCATAGAATCTTCGTCAGCAATGTGATAATGTTGATCACATGTTGTGACAAGATTCCTTTGTACAGAAAGAATTGAGTAGACACTGTCGGTGGATAAAGATACTGACAAGACCCTCAATTATTTTCTTTTGACATCAGTTTTAGATAGGCATAATACTATATAAGAGAGTGTGGGGAGATCATTCAGATCATCCTGATCGTTTCGAGTGTTTCTAAGTTTTGAGTATGAGACTCTTTATAATAAGCTTTGTATTCTCTTGCTTTTATTAATATCGAAGCTTGCTGGGCCACCTTTTTGAGGACAGTTCCTGTAATCCAAAAGAGGCTTGAACTGTAAGGTGCTGGAGTGAAGACCTGTGGAGAGAGGTCGTGTCGCACATGATCGCCTGAGGATTGGATATCTGTGTTCAGAAGTGTTGTTTGGGAAGCGATGTTCTTAGATAATAGTAAGTTAATTCGAAGCTTTATCTACTCAATCTTTATTTGTCTCGAATGGTCAGTGCATCTTTCTTTATACATATATTAACATCGAAGCATCTGTCGTATTGCAGCCATTTCAGTCGGCTGGTGGAATTCGAAGAAATGTCATCTTGACTTATCTCTATAAACAAACATAAACATCTGTCATGATGTAGATACTTCTGTCGACTAGTAGCCTTGTAAAATATGTAAAGTAAAAGTATACATTGAATCAAATGTTATTGTGCATTATTCTCCGTATATAGTAACCCATCTACTTCGCAAAGTAGAAAATCGATAGTCTTTTGGAATCTGATTTATTGGATAAAATAATTCATTTGGTCTATCCCTCGTATTTCAAAAAGTTTACTAAAATATTAATCCAGTTAGTTCAACGTACAAGGCATTCAATAACATTGCAAATTTCTCCTTCATTCTCAATTGCATTAGCTTTTAATTTGTTATATTGCAACATTATGTTCAGGAATATCGATTATATTTGTTTTTACTTTGTCAAATTGCTTTAAGTCCATTGCAAATATTTTTCTTCATTCTCAATTGCATTAGCTTAAGTCCATTACAAATATCTCTCTTTCATTATCAATTGCATTAGTGTTTTTCTTGTTATATCGCAACATTATCTATAGAAATATCAATTATATTAACTTTTATTTTGTCAAATTGTAGTTTTCTTAAGTCCATCGTAAATATCTGTAATACTCAAAATTAAGGAGAGACCAGACATGAAAGAAATGTGTAGCTCCAAGTAAGATGAGTGCAGTATGAAGAGTGCCTACACTCAACACATTCTATATTAATTAGCAAGAAAGTTAATATATTTAAGGAATTACAAATCCGTTGAGGAGTTCAAACGTCTTCTTCATAAATAATATTTACATTCTAAATAAATGATCTAGGAGGATTTTGGAGGATTGATCTAGGTGGATCTTCAGAAAAGTATTAGTGGCATAGTAAAAGACTCAAAACTCAAAGTGATAGAATCTGGATAAACTTAGCATTCGATCAAAGTGCTCGTCATTGTAATTTCAATGATGTGAACGACACTCAAATCTGAGTCCAAATGACAAAGTTAGAACAAGTCAAATTTTGAGTTTGACTTGTCTAGGTGGTAGGAGAAGATGACATGGAAAAGGTCCCAGTGAACGAGGGAGCACCACATGGAAGGTTGCCATTGGGTCCTGCATATCGCATAGGAAGAAGCAGCTTAAGAATCGGCCCCAGCAGGGTTCCAGCTGCAACTGCGATATCACATATCGCAAGTTGGAGGTGGAACAAGTATACGAATTGGCCCCAACAAAGTACAGTTGTGATGCGGTATATATCGCAAGTGTAGTCCATAGGAGGGGAGCTGTCACGCCCTTACACTTGCGGTAGTCTTTCAACCGCTTATAGCGAGGTGCGGCACTACCAATCATTTTCTTTTCACCAATACTTACGATTGTAGACTACGCCTTAACATTCCGTACTTAGTTTTATTTTCATTCCCAAGTATTATTATGTTTCCTTTATACCAATGAAGACCCATACACATTCATTATCAACAGCATTATACAAGAGAAATGCACAACAGTATAAAGGGAGGGGCAACTCCCTGCAATATGAGTCTGCCCGATATCAATATATATATAAATTTTCCACTTTTACAAAGTATAGTCTAAGTCCTTGGGAAACCCCAAATTTACACTTAGCCAAATTTCCAACTTCGGCAAACTCGGTTGCCCAGCTCGTCGGCACCTCCGCACGGTCGCCGCATGACTCACCAACCCGTCGTTTGCCTTGTCGCACGTCTTCACCTGGTTCGCTCTTCGTTTGGTCCACAGACGCCCAAATCGTGAACACCTGCCCACATGCAATCCCACTTGCCAACCCTTGGAAAATGCCCAAATCGTGTGAAGCAGCACGTAGTACCGCCTGCCCAACTCTACGACCTCCAGTTCCAACCTTCGTTAAAATCGTTCAGCGGACGCCCTACTTGGGCCGCCCGTCGTGCACGCCTGCACGGACGCCCTCACCCGGCCGCCCGTCGTGCACGCCCAGCTGGACGCCCTCACCGGTCACCCGCACGCCTACCTGGGTCGCCCGTCGTGCAGCCCTACATGGACGTCGTGACCCAAGTCGCCCGTCGTGCAGCTCTGCACGGGTGCCCGCCCAGGTCACCCATCATGCAGCCCTGCACGGCGACTTCTCCCAACTCGCACTTCTGCTCCGCCTTTGCCTTGCATCCAAGTGTTTGTTTAGAAATGATGATCGAATGATCGATGTCCAAATGACTCCCACACTTTGTTAGTTTATACCAACCGTAGGGTGAGGTCGTGGCTTTCCCAGCCAACCTCCCCACGCCCACACTTCTCCACAACTCACCGTCGGCTTTTTTCTCCAAGTGTGGTCAGCCTCCATATGTTTTACACCACGCTCCATGCATATAAGTAGCTCACCCAACCTTTATGCACTTCGCATAACACTTCGCACGGTCAGGTCGAGCTTGCACTTAGCCAGAACGTCGTTCGTTCACTTCCAACCGCGCGCCCTCCGCGGTCGCACTTCGGGCGGAGCTGCAGGTCGTTACATCCTCCTCCACCTGAAGTCGCTGTCGTCCTCGACAACATACCATCCTGGTAGCCATCCACCAAGATCAACAATGTATGTCTCATCCATGATGTCAACTCCTCCACATACTGCAACCATCCCTGCAACATATGTAGAACCATTGTCTCCATCATGTCTCATTCTGGCAACCATATGTCACCAAGATCATCATACCAAGGTATACACCCCATCGGTATGTCATACATCGGAAATCATCTCAATCCATGATCATCAACCACCCTGCCACAATCTCCACATGCTGCTCCCCATCGTGGAATATTGGTCCCTCCATCTCAAGCTACATGCCCACTGCAACAATGTGTTGACCTCATCATGTGTCATCCTCATGTGAACTGCTGCCATGATACTCCAACACAATGCTAACACATCTCTGTACACTACTGGTCCCCATGTCTGAACTAGTTGGGTAGCTAATCCAACTGTCACGCTCAAACCATGAGAATGCACATCCTCATGCCACCATCAGTCGTTTCATAAAACATCCCGTCACATCATCAACTCGATCAAGAATCCATCTCCATATAAGTGTAAACCATGAGAATGCACATCCCTGCCTTGGCACTCTTCATTGGATGTCCATAGTGACACCTCTATAAGTGCTCCCGCACAATGTCCCTACATAAGACTTCCATGCTCCATGTCTCCAACCTGATGTCCATGACTAAGTTGCCCATGTAGACCAACCAAGTAGACCCATCACAACAATTGGTCATCCTCATCCAAGTCTGCAATCTTCGGTCTAGTGAACTCGGTCACCCAACCATATCATCATCATCATGAGTCCCTTCCATCATAGCTCCCCCCACTAAAAGTTTCACCAAGACTTGCTCTTGGTCTCGGCCATGAGAAGTCCACCCAAGCAACTCAAGTGTGTGCCCTTCTCCAATCTGTCAATGAGTCATGCCGGGAACTTAGCCAATTCTCCATGTGGCTAAAGCATGACCCAATCATCCGCAACGATCATCATGTTCCTCCCTTGTCACGGGCCTTTGTACCTTCTACCATAAGGTCACAAACAACCCCAACAAGTCCTGCAACAGTCAATAATCCTTGCTTCTCCATACAAGGTCTCATCATAGACATCCATGGTAAGATGCTCCCTAACATCGGCAAACTGATTTTTCCCTTCCCTGCATACGGTCTATCTACCAAATGCTCAAGTGAAACACAAGTATCAATAGTACTTACATTATCATCATCATGAGGCTCTTCCATATGAGTATCCTCATTTACCCATGTCTGCAAACAGCACAATCCTGGTCCAACTTGATCGACCTCAAGTTCATCCTCCATCATTGTCACATCTGCAACATCCTCAATCATCATGGCTTCCTCTTCCTTGTCAGCACAATCTACAACTTCATCTTGCTCCATTGTCCAACCAAGATGAAGAAGTTCGTCTTCGACATTATTTTCCAAGACTTCAAGTTCCTTTCGAATTCGGGGATTCTCTTCTTTCATCTGCTTCAACTTGTATAAGGTAAGCAAGAGCTTCCCTTCGCATTCTTCCAAACCTACCATGTCTTGTTGTTCAACTTGGCCCAAGTGCTAAGCTTCACCCCTGTGAAACCTGTTTCACCATTCACCAGCTTCACCAAGTTCCCTGCAACCATGAACCAGCCCTTGTTCCACCTGTATGTGAAATCAACTTCCTTCACCTGCAAGTACCTGCTTCCACTGTCACTTCGTCACGAGCAACCCTGCTCCAATACCAACTGTCACGCCCCTACACCTGCGGTAGTCTTTCAACCACTTATAGCAAGTTGCGGCACTACCAATATTTTTCTTTTCACCAATACTTATGATTGTAGACTACGCCTTAACATTCCATACTTAGTTTTATTTTCGTTACCAAGTATTATTATGTTTCCTTTATACCAA